>JANRMT010062814.1:1253174-1276866 GCA_026402145.1 Polypterus bichir lapradei
CCCCCCCCCCCCCCCCCCCCCCCCCCCCCCCCCCCCCCCCCCAAATTTTTTTTACTGGATCATCACTCCTTTATTTATTGGATTGTTTTAACCTGCACATTCTCTTTGGGGTTTGACGGATTATTTACTGAGGACGCTGATCACCGTTTATTTGGTTCTTGTTTCAATAGAAGCCCTGAGCACCGTGAGTGTGTGGGTCCTCATTTGCCTGGCTTATCACGGCTCACGATGGCTCGGGTTCAAGAGGCTCCCAGGAGTGATAAGGGAGCATGGAGCCAAGTCGGACAGCCACAGTTCATCAGCCTGCACAGCCACAGCTCTAAAGATCACATCAACATTTGGAGGAACGGCTGATGGGTCAAGAGCATGGCGCTGCCCGCTGTGCTGTGCTGCTGACAAGTGCTCTCGTGTTAAATCTCTAAAGGTTTCTTCTAGAATCTGGAAGGACCTCACTATTGCTGTTCTAACGTGTGCCAGTCGGTCAATGAGGTCTGAGCAGCAGCTGCTTGTGTGTCTTAACGTGGAGCTGCTGGGCTCATCTGGCATGTCGGCTGAGTGTGCGTCGAATGATCCGGACGTCACGGTTTGTGTTAAAGTGACACTCCGGCTAAAAACGATAAACTTTCACATGTTAATTCAGCCCGTGTTTAGTGGAGCACAGATGTGACAAAGTTTGTGACAGAATGGGACCCAACGGGACAACCCCCCCCCCCAATTGGTCAATAGCCCTGGGTTCAATTCAAAAGCGCAACTCTGTGTGAAGAGGCGTCCTGTTTGTGGATAACTTTCATCTTCTGGAGTTGGACGTTCAAAAAATCAAATCAAATCACCAGGACCAGAGAAGATTCACCACAGAGGTCTTAAGGGGGCCAGCGAGTGCAGATAGAGACCCTTGGCACAGATTTAGGAAGTCACTGAGCACTGAGGAGATTCTGAAAGACTGGAAAATGGCAAATATCATCCCATTATATAAAAACTACAGGCCAGTAAGCTTAACGGGCATCACAGGACAATTAATGGAAGGAATTATTAAGGAGAAGATTGAGCAACACATGGCAAGGACAGGACAGTCAGTGTGGGCTCAGAAGAGGGGGGGTCGTGTTTTACTGACAGGCTGGAATTCAATGAGGAGGCAACAAAAGGAGATGACCAGTGTGGAGCAGATGAGATTATTAATGAGGACTTTCAGAAAGCATTTGATAAGGTGCCACCTGAGAGGGTGGGCATCAAACCAAACTAAAAGAAGTGGCAGTTCAGGGTGATGTGTTTAGATGGGTGCAGAATTGGCTCAGACACAGGAAGCAGAGGGTGATGGTGTGAGGAACCTCATCAGAACTGGCCGATGTTAAGAGTGGTGACCAGCAGGGGGCAGTTGGGGGGCCCGCGGCCTCACTGCTACTATTTTTAATAAATATAAATGATTTAGATAGGAATACAAGAACCAAGCTGGTGACGTTTGCAGATGATACCAAGATAGGTGGATTACCAGATAATTGACAATCTATTATATCATCACAGAAGGACTTGGACAGCAGACAGGTTTGGGCAGATTTGTGGACGATGACATTTAATGTCAGTGAATGTAAAGAATTACACATAGGAAGTCAAAATGTGAGGTCTGAATACACAATGGGTGGTCAGAAAATCGAGAGTCCACCTTATGAGAAGATTCAGGAGTCATAGTGGACTCTAAGCTATCGACTTCGTTTCGGGTCCACTACCTCTCGTTAGATGATCCAACGAGTACTACAGTCGGCTGCTAGGATTGAACAACTGGCTACAGGGTTTCTGCAAGAAGAAGGATGTCGGTTTCATCAACAATTGGAATCTCTTTTTGGAAAGGCCGCGTTTCTTCAAGCGTGATGGCCTGCATCTGAACAGTTTCGGCGCCCGGGTCCTCTCCGAAAACATATTGAAGGTAATTCGTTTATCTTGACTATCCATCTCTGCTCTTAACCCCTTCCGAAATGATACTGTTGTGCCAGGACATGATAAGTGTTTAATAGAATCTTCCGTTAAAGTGCACAACATTAGTACTGTAATAAGCAATCTCAATGCACGTAGAAAATCTAGGAAATACGGCATAAACTCCAATAATCTAATTAAAATTACCATTTTAGAGGAACAATGTATCAAAACTATTAAAACAGATCACAGATTAAACAAAAAATACACACAGAGCGGCGCTAATAAAAATAATTTAGTCCCTGTTCCAAATATCAATAACGCACATAGTATTCATCTCTGCACCTCCGAAACATTAAATATGGCACCATTAAATGTTAGAGCTTTAACCAACAAAACGTTTTTTATCAACGATCTTATTAGTGATAAAAAAATAGATTTTATTGCACTAAGTGAAACGTGGCTTAACTCAAACGGCGCGGCGGTTTTAATCGAATCTGCGCCTCCGGATTACAGTTTTACTCGTGCAGACCGCCAGGGAAAAAAGGGAGGTGGATTGGCTAACATTTACTCGAGCCGATTAAAACGTAAAGATGTCAGTTTTGGTAAGTTCAAGTCCTTTGAATATCTCGCCGTTGGTATCCAAGGAGATGCTCAAGTTCTAGTATTATCCGTGTATAGACCTCCAAAATTCAACGCGTCTTTATTTGAGGAATTCTCTGACTTAATGTCAATTTTAATTACTAGCTATGACACACTCCTAATAGTTGGCAACTTTAATCTCCATATAGATAATCAGTGTGATCTAAAAGTAAAAGAATTTATGAACCTCCTGGACTCTTGATTTGAGACGCTCGTTAATCAGCCGACACATAAAGCAGGTCATACGTTAGACTTAGTGATTACTAAAGGACTGAAAGTTGATATAAAGCAGGTCATTGATATTCGTCTATCAGACCATTTTCTTCTACTTTTTAATATAGAAATAATGATAAAAAACACTCATGAGAAGCATATTGTTAAAAAACGCTTCTTTGACTCGGCAGCAGCTTTAAAACTTACAAACATTCTGAGCAATCAGTCCGTTTATAGTGCCAACTATAATAGCGAGGATAATAAATAGTAAGGTGGAAAGATTTAATACTAAAGTGAGAGCTGCTGATGACAGAGTTGACCCTGAAATGACAGTTAAAAAAACCCTCTAGTATTGTTATACCATGGAAGACCCAAAGAGTGTCTGATTTAAAGAGAACATGCCGTAGAGCTGAGCGTAAATGGAGGAAGACTAAACTAACTATCCACTATGAAATATTAAAAGTTAAAATAACAGAATACAATAACACTGTCGTCTTGAGAGGCGCTGTTATTTCTCTAAGATTATAAATGACAATGCTAGTAATCCCAGAGTCTTATTTTCTACGATTGATCGTCTGCTAAACCAGGTAACTCACAGGAATGCCTCCTAAGTACTTCCAGTAAAACCTGTGAGGCTATCGCTGTATTTTTCAACCAAAAAATTAATGATATTAGAAATAACATAGTATATCCCTCAAACACTGAGGATCCTCCTAAACCCCAGCATTCTGTTATAAACAAATTAAACTCTTTCACTAGGATAGATTTACCTGATTTACAAAAAATAATATCTCAATTAAAATCCTCCACCTGCGTCCTTGACCCAGTACCAACAAGGCTTTTCAAAGAAGTATCAGGCGTGCTAATTGATGATATTCTGGACATAGTGAACTCGTCATTAGATACGGGGGTCTTCCCAGACTGTCTTAAGACTGCTGTAGTTAAACCCCTAATCTCGACCCCGCGGCTCTTGAAAATTTTAGCTCCATCTCTAACCTGCCTTTCTTAAGCAAAGTTCTGGAGAAAGCAGTCATTATGCAGTTAAATGACCACCTCAATAAACCTGCTATTCTTGATAAGTTTCAGTCGGGTTTTAGAACAAATCACAGCACAGAAACTGCACTCGTTAAAGTAGTAAATGACTTGCGGGTCAATGCAGACAGAGGCCGTATATCTGTTCTCATCCTCTTAGATCTGAGTGCTGCATTTGACACCATTGATCACAATATTCTTAGAAATCGCCTTAGTCAATGGGTGGGCCTCTCTGGCAGGGTCTTAAATTGGTTTGAATCCTACCTGGCAGGGAGAAAATCCTTTGTTAGTTGTGGTAATTATAACTCAAAGACCCCTGATATCCGATTTGGTGGTCCACAAGGCTCTATCCTGGTCCGCTGCTCTTCTCAATCTACATGCTTCCGTTAGATCAGATTATCTCAGGGCACAACGTGAGCTACCACAGCTATGCTGATGACACACAGCTGTATTTATCAATAGCACCTGATGACCCCGACTCTCTCGATTCACTAACACAATGTCTGACTTGTATCTCAGAATGGATGAATAGTAACTTTCTCAAGTTAAATAAACAGAAAACTGAAATCTTAGTGATTGGCAATAATGGATACAATGAGGCTATTAGAAATAAACTGGATACATTAGGATTAAAAGTCAAGACGGAGGTAAAAAGCTTAGGGGTAACTGTTGACTGTAATCTGAATTTTAAATCGCATATTAATCAGATCACTAGGACAGCATTTTTTCACTTAAGAAACATAAGTAAAGTTAGACCTCTTATATCATTGAAAGATGCTGAGAAATGGGTTCACGCGTTTGTTTTCAGTCGACTAGATTACTGTAACGCACTCCTCTCAGGACTACCCAAGAAAGACATAAATCGTTTGCAACGAGTGCAGAATGCAGCTGCTAGAATCCTAACTAGGAAAAGAAAATCCGAGCACATCTCTCCAGTTCTGATGTCACTACACTGGTCACCTGTGTCATTCAGGATTGACTTTAAAATTCTGCTTATGGTTTATAAAGCCTTAAATAATCTCGCCCCTTCTTATATATCAGAATGTCTGACACCTTATATTCCAAATCATAACCTCAGATCCTCAAATGAGTGTCTCCTTAGAATTCCAAGAACAAAACTTAAAAGAAGTGGTGAGGCGGGCGGCCTTCTGCTGTTATGCACCTAAAATCTGGAATAGGCTGCCAGTAGGAATTCGTCAGGCTGATACAGTAGAGCACTTTAAAACACTGCTGAAAACACATTACTGTAACATGGCCTTTCTATAACTTCAATTTAACTTAATTTAACGTAATCCTGATACTCTATATGTTCAATTTCCTCATAATAACTATTCAGGGTAGCTCTACAATCCGTAATGACCCCTACTCTCTCTTCTGTTTCTTTTTCCTGCGCCACCTCCACCTACTCAGAGCTTCATGATGCTCCAACAATGATGGATGGACTAAAAGGCAGAAGTCTACGTGACCATCATCATCAAGCCTTTCCGTGAGAACCCTAAATCCAAAGAGGACTGTTTCATTTATGTTGGGTAGAATGCCCAGAGGGGACTGGTCAGGCGGTCTCGTGGTCTGGAATCCCTACAGATTTTTTTTTTTTTTCTCCAGCCGTCTGGAGTTTTTATTTTGTTTTTTCTGTCCCCCCTGGCCATTGGACCTTACTCTTATTCGATGTTAATTAATGCTGATTTATTTTGTTTTCTTATTGTGTCTTCAATTTTTCTGTTTCTTCATTTTGTAAAGCACTTTGAGCTACATTTTTTTGTATGAAAATGTGCTCTAGAAATAAATGTTGTTGTTGTTGACTTCCAGACAAGCCATTAAGAAGGCTCACAGACTGTCAGGTCATATAGCGCCTTGACGTGTCCACTGAGGTTCTGCTCCTCCTTTATAACTCACTGGTGAGGCCTCATCTGGAGTCCTGTGTGCAGTTTGGGTCTCCATAAAGACACCGCAGCACAAGAGAAGGTCCAGAGAAGAGCGACTCAGCTGATTCAGGCCTACAGGGGGTGAGTGATGAGGGAAGATGAAAAGAGCTGAGCCTTCACAGTGAAGAAGAGGAGAAAGTGTTTAAAATGATGAAGGGCATCAGTCCAGTGGGTCGAGACGGTGACTTTAAAATGAGGTCATCAAGCACACGGGGACACAGCTGGAGTCTTGTGAAGGGTGAATGTCACACAAACATCAGGAAGTTTTTCTTTACACAAAGAGTGACAGACCAGGTCGTTTGGTGGACAGGAGGCCCTCAGGGACTTTCACAACTCGACTGGATGTTATTCTGGGGGAGTGAAGCGGGCAGGACTGGCCTGTCCTCATCCAGAGGGTTCTAACAGAACTTTAACAAGAAAGGCCAGCGTTGTGGTCGCAGACCCCGTGTGTGTGTGTGTGTGTGTGTGTGTGCGGCTCACACGACACGACTGGCCGGAGATTCTTTTTTTTCGTGGATGTTTCTCGTTTGTTTGCGATTGCCCAGCGCTGGTCACCGTTGGCTTTTGCCGTATCAGAAGTTGTGTCTTCTCCATTCTTTGCCAAACGTTTTCTTGGCTACCACGACACAGAGAACACAACCTGCCCAGTTTCATAGCACCTGGCATGATAAACCCACTGTGTATACCCTACAGCAGGCCTCTGTCTGTGCCCATCTACAGGGCAGCAAGGAGAAAGGGGCACCTGGGGTGACAGCACATATGCCACCAACATGCCATTCTCCAACACTCACTGCTCAGAAGCCACAGACAAGATGCCAGCTGCCAAGGTGCCAATGTGACATCACAGACACCCCCTGCCATTCTATTACTCTTGGAGTTAACTGGATGAAGGCAGAAAACGTCAAGTGTGCCATACTGACCAAGGGTGTGGACCACACAAGGCTGCCAACTCCATCAAGCTCCATCCACCAAACACATAATCAAGGCGTTTACAAGTGACAAAAGGGTACAAAAGTGACAAAGTACAATAATAAAAAAAAAAAAAACAGCCAAATACCCGACTGTGAGGGAGCAAACAAATCAAAATATACACAATGCCAATAAACAGCTGTGCCCGGGCACACACAGCTCCCACTCTCTCAAACTGAAGAAAGGGACTGGCAGGCGAGTGTGAGCACGAGGGGTTTCATAAATGAACTTGATGGACCCCCCAATGATTGCCATCATCTCCACCACCAGGTACCACTGCAGGACTCAAAGGAAGTCGTACAGCCCACGGTGCCACGTGCCCTGCGATGCGCTCCTTCAGTGCCCACTACGTGATCAACACCGTCAGCTCTTTTAAAGCCAAGTCAAAGGGTGCAGCATCACAGAACCGACAAGACGGTGGCAGAACGACAGAGCCAGTGAGGGCACAGTCAAGTCGGTGACGACCTCACGTGACCCTGCAGCTCATCCAGACTGCCGAGGAGGAAAGAAGAAATCGAACCCCCGGCAAGTGTCACGACTGTCCGGCCAGCGTGCACACCGACATGTCACCGATCTGAAGGTCACGGGGGACTCTGACATGTTGGTGACGGTGGCACTCGGGTGTAACGGAGAGGGGATGTCACCCAAGGCCGAGGGCCAACTAAAGAAATCACTGCACCTGCAGGAACGAAGGAAAGCCCGTGAGCGGAGCTTACGGCACAGCAACACGAGTGCCAGGGGCAGTGCCAGGGGCAGCGCCAGGGCACACCAAATGCCAGCACGCGTTTAAGTGAACGTCACTAGCAGGCCGAGGACTTTAAAGGCTAAGGCTGTCACTGAGACCCCAAGCAAGTCACTGAACCCGAGTGAGCTCCGGTGTAAAGGCACAACCGTGGCGTCCCCTGAGCTTGTGATTCACCAACCGCACAGAGAAGAGTGCCAGCCTGCTAAGAAGAAGGAGAATTAAATGAGGAAGGCCGCCATCAAGTCAAGGCACCACACTAAAAAGTAAGACGACGCGTCAAGGACGGGAAGCCAAAGGACAGCGAGGGGCAAATAAACGTCACCCAGTATTCTCAAGGTCACAGCACGCAAGTGAATGACGGGCTGGCATGGAGCCTTTACATGTGTGCCCTGTGCCAGCTAACACTTTGACACAAACTCCGCAGTCACCCAGGTACACGCCGCGACGCCCTTGACAAGTGCATACCCCGTGAAAGGCGCTATACGGGGCACAAGTGACCTGCTTTGGAGGTGGGCGCCCTTAGCAGTTCTAACATGAGGCCCCCACACCACTGGTGGGCACAGTGAGGCCCGGGATCTTTGAAGCCCCTTCCACAAACAGTAGACGAGCGCCATGGGTGCCCAGCTACCTCTCTAATGACCTTAAGTGCCAACCTTCGCCCACTGCTTAGCCTCCCATGACACTTCTCAGCTGGCCGAGTGGTTAAGGGGTTACCCAGCCCTGACCACGTATGCCTGCCAAGGCACTTTATAAAATAAAGTGGTCCATCCTGCCCGCCGAGTGGAGACCCCAGACCGGGGGGGGACTGCGGATGTACTAACAGTCGGATGGATGTGGGCCAATGATGGCGGTGCTCAGCGGGTTCATAAATGGGCACACGAGCCCTGGACTGCACGCCCCTACCCGGCGGCACAGCTCTGACTGCTAAGGTGCCATAAGACAAAGTGGGGGGATGCCAAACAGAGTGCCATCCTCTAGTTGCGACACCAAGGCAGAGACCTCAGACTCAGACAGACATTGCCGGGTCAGAGAATCAGTGCCCACAAACGGGCACACAGATGGCACTGCAGGCTCTGTGCCCCCTCTACACCAACCCGGGGTACTCCTGCACCCCCTCTGCCAGACGTTTAAAGCGCTCCGCATCCTTGAAAGGGCATCGGGAAGGGGGTCCACATCGCGGAGGGTCCATACGGCGCCTTTCGGGGTAAGCGGCAGGTCCAACACGACACGAGCGCAGAAGGCCATATAGCGCCTTTCGTTCAAGGGGGCGTAACGCAGCGCCACCCCACGTGCGAAATGAGCAGCCAAATAGAAGCCGCCGTCCGAATCGGAGGGGCTCTGGCCGTTCAGCCGGTCATCGGAGGGTCAAGTCCCGCGCCAAGCGAAGCGCAGCCCACGGCTCTGGAAACCGAAAATTCAAAAGTGGCCTCGCGCGCAAACCGCAGCGCCCTCCGGGGACGGAGAGACAGACAGGCGAGCGAGAGGGGGCAAAACCCAAAAAAAAAGCGGGGGTCCCGACCCCAAAGTCCAGCCACACCGTCTGTCCGCGAGGCGTCAAGTCGGGCAAAAGCGGCCGTGGAAGTGGGAGCCGCGACGCCGTCTGTCCTGCAGGAAGCGGAAACAAGCCGAGAAACCAAAGAGCAGCGCCGAAAACGGTAAATAATTAAATAAAGAAAAGTAAATGAACCCGACAAATGTCGGGCGGCGGACGCGAGGACCCTTAAAACCAGAGCCGGCGAGCCCCCCAGAGCAGCCCTGCTCCCGCGTCTACTATCAAAACAAACGCTCAAACAAAGGGCGGCGCTACTAGGCCACACCGACTGGGGCCTCTGCCACGGTCGAATGAGGGAAGCCGAAAACCGGACCTTTTTCACCGCCAAACTGCTCCCCCCCGCACCACCCACGGCCATGACGTGACGAGCGCCCGCACGAGCGGCCCAAACGTCCGGAGCCGGCGAGCCCCGGCGGACGGCCCGCCGAGGCCTGCTAGAAGCACCCCCGCGCCCCCCGGCTTCGGAGTCGCGGCGCTGGCGGCCCGGCGGCCTCCTCCAGCGCGGCTCCCTCCCTCACCCGAGTCCCCGGCTCGCTCGGTCGAGAGCCACTCACCTGCAGCCGCTGCCTGCCTGGTGCGAGATGCGGTCCGCTGGCCGAGCCCGCGCTGGAACGGGGCTTCGATCTCGCTGGCGGGTGCCTGAGACGCGGCGGGGCGGAGTGCCGTTCGTGCGCGGGGCTCGCTGCGCTGGGAGTGGGCTTGTTTATGTCGGGCGGCAAAGAGCCGTGAAGGCAGACAGACGTGCTGCTCCTGGGCGCCGCGCCGAATCAGCCGCGCACTCTCCTTACAGCACCACTACCGGCACTGCGAGGACATGACAAGAGAGCGCCCGCTCGACAACAACCTCCCTACCATGTTGGACAAGTCCGCCGCCGAGCCGAGCATGAGCGCAGCGCAGCGCAGGCAGACGGACCGACGGGCGACGGGGCGGGGCGGACCGAACCGGAGTAGGGCGGACCGGACCGCGCGCCCCCGAGCGCAGAGCGGAGCCGCCTGGGCGGCGGGCACGGGAGCCTCCCGGCTCGGAGGACTCGCCACTTTGCCGGAGTTCGCCTCACTCTCTCATTCTGTGGCTTTTCTGTCACTTGGTCGGTTTCTCCTTCTTGCTTGGTGCTCGCGCTTGTCACTTGGAGCGGCGCTTTGCTTTTTTTTTTTTTTCTTTTTTGGAGGGGACGATCGAGGGGGGCGGGGGGCGACACCAGAGAGCGCCGGTGCCACTTGGCTGAGGTGACCGTCCCATCTCTTTGCCCACTCAGTCCCTGGGCACTACTGGCTCGCACGGTCCATTGAGAGGTAACTGGGCTGCTCCTCTCCTCCCCAAGAGGCGCACTTCTTCACTGACGCCGGTGCAGCCGCTTGCGGGACGCCTCGCGATGTGCAAGGCGCTTTATAACGTTTCACTTGGAATTCCTCGGGCTTTTTATAGCGCCTTGAATGCGAGTGTTGAAAATGACCGGCATAGCGTCACGAAGACGTCGAAGAAGAAAAAGAAGAAGAAGGTGGCGTTTGAAAATGCGGGGGGTGGAGTGCCAAAGCGTAAGGGCGCAGAGCTGGCTGGCATGGTGGTGTAGCGGGTAAGGCTTTGGATTCAAATGCCACTGCTGACGCGGTGTGACCCTGAGCAGGGTCACAAATGGAGGAGAGAGAGAGAGAAACGGAGCCAAGCGCGGCGCAAATGTCGGACGTCACCTTGGATAAAGACATGGCGGCGTGAACTGGCCGTCTAGCTGCCCCCCTCCTCGTGGTTTTATATAGTGCCTTACGCATCGAAAGCAGCAGCAGGGTCCGGGGTACGTCACATTTGCCCCAAGGCATTCCGTGGGGTGGACTTTGTAGTTTTTTAATTGCCTGCTGAGCTCCAGCCCACCTCTGTGGGGGGTCGTGTGTCGTTTCACGTTTGCTTAATGTAATTCTATTTGGACCCTCTCTGGGTCACACCATGCCAGTAGTGGGATTTGGGTATGAAGTCCATAGGTGTCACCACTGTGCCACGCTGCCCGCCTCGTTCTCATTCAGTGAATGGACTCCCCGCAGTAGCAGAAGTGCAGCAAGTGTGCACTTGGGTGGCAGAAGGAGGACTTGACATCGAGGAGCTGCCACCTCCACGTCTGCTCTTTCCACCTTTGACCAGCCAGCTAATGAAGTGCCACACTGGGGGGTCTTGAAGGGAGTCCCTGGGGGGGTTTGAACCCTGATCTTTCAACTGCTGTGCTCCCAAGGCGCCTGCCACGTGACCTCACGTGTTACTCTTTATGACTTTTATTGGGTGGGCAGCCTTGGTTACATCTTAGTTTTTTTTTTCCGGCTGGAGCCTTGGGGGTTGGCAGTCTAAATTCTTAACCACTGTGCCACCTTGCCCACACACATGGAGCTTGCTGAGCCTTTTCCATAGTGAAGGGTTATATCACATGACTGTTTGTGCAATGCAAGCACAGAGAGGTAAAAAAAAAGGGATGGGGGGGTCATAGAGTGCTGGCTTTGGATTTATATAGCGCCTTGCATGGTGGGCTTTCATTTACTTGTGTAGTGGAGGTCTTCACCCAAGGTGGCTTACAGCATTTGAGATACGACAGATGACAGGGCGGGTGAAGTGACTTGCTCAGGGTCACACAGCGTCACTAGTGGGACTGAAGTCCAAAGCCTTGCCCACTATGCCATCTTTCCACGTGATCTCAATGTGCTTAACAGGGCTGGTGCAGTGAATAACTCGGGGTCTTACTAGGAGGTGGGCATTGAACCTGTGACTTTATATAGCACCTTCTAAGCGCCACCATCACCCCCCCCCCCCCCATGCAATTGCTTCTGTATTTGCACACTTTGAGCGGTGGCAGGTCTGGCACACGTCAGGGTGGACCTACTGGGTGTTTTATACTTCAGCTACTGAGCCAGTAGGAGGCGACATTGCTTCTGTTTTACACCCACCAGCTCCCACCCAGATGGCAGCACATCCTCAGGTGCAAATAAATGGCACCAACATTTTCAAGGGCACAGCAAGCCTCGCCAGCTCCAGCACAATGACACCCGCTGCATGCCCAACCTACCTGGAAAGGGGTCTCTCTTTGAATTGACACTCTAGGGGGGGAATGGAAGAAATCTCAGGAAAGGCAAGGGGGGCTGTTAAAGCCCATTGTGGCACCCCCTCCGATTTTCACTATATGAAAATAAATAGTAATACGGTGCCATTACATTTGAGCTCACCGAGTGCAAAGCACACAAATTCGGCATTTAGAGAGCCGAGGACAGGCGGGCATACGTGAAGACAGACACCATGCATGGCATATGTGTCCAGTCAAACCAGGATGCCAAGTGCCTTTAAGCTCACACTGAAAAGATGCCAGTACTGCTGCAGCAGTGTGGGAAGTGCCTACCCCATGAAAGGCGCTATATAACGCATAGGAGACGTCACTCAGTTCTATCATGTGACCTTCACATCATCTGTGTATTCCAGCAGCCAGGGCCCTTTCTGTGCATTGGCTCCTTTAATAAACCACACCAGTGCCATCTGTGCCCAAGCACCTCTAACAACCTCCATCTGTGACACTTCTGAACTGGCACATAAGCCCCCCCACGTGTCTGTATACTAAGGCACTTTATAAAACAAAATGGCTGAACCACCAGACTAACGTCCTCTAATTGGATTTCTTCTGTAGCAGAGGCACCAGGCTGGCTCATAAATGGGCACACAGGCAGCAGTGCCCGGCTCTCCTTGATGTGACGTATGGCAGACACTATATCAAATATGGAGCCTGACTTATCCAAGCTGATCCCTGCTTTGTTCACCTCTGGGCTGGTTTGGGCCCGGGGTCCTTCATCTTTGAGGCCTCACCCTCTTCCGCCTGCCCCACTTACTCTTAAGGAGCCCCTCACACGTGTGTGATGGTGGACACAAACGAGACCACCCATAAGAATTCACAACTGACAGCTCCTTCCAGAATAAGTTTATTATGCCAACACTCATAACGGGTAATCTGGACGGACAGAGCGTGCTGACTGGCCTGCCGCCATCACACGGGCACACGGCTCAGGCCACGTCAGCAGATGGACGGCTCCTCCACCGCCTGGGCTCCCTCCGTCGCCGCCTTCACACACTTGGCCATCGTCTGCGAGGCTCTGCTGATCGGGTCTGCAGGAATCAAACGGGAACAATGAGCGTGTGAAAAAGTGTGTGCCCCCCACCTTTGCACGTTTGGCACAAGTGAAGTTGGAGGAAGGAAACCCCCGTGAACACACAGTATGGCTTTTATTGAGTTAAGGGCCAGAGTCGTCACCCCCCCCCAATACTCATTTGCACACCACTCGTAGGAGTTGAGCTCAGCCTTTCAGTGCACCATGGAGGAGTTTCGGCCCACTCGCCTGCCTTTGCTTCACTTCCTACACATGGTGGGCTCTGTGTCATCCAAAGATTTCCACCTTGGACTTGTCTGGCCCTCCCCGAGTGGGCACCTTGATTCTTGGCTGTGCCACTAGGGCACGCAGTATGCCACTACTGGATAAGCACAGAAAAACCCAACTGTTAAACGATTTGGTACCAGCGTTTCAGGAGCTTCCATACCAGAAGTAAAACGGCCTCTTTCCACTCAACCCCACCCTCCCTCACTGTGGAAAAACGGCCGCTGCACAGACTTCACGGGGGACCCTTACTGCTTCGGCGTGATCGGGACCCTCAAGAGCAAAGTGGCGCGGCGCACTGGGGAGGCTGAAGACAGACCCGGGTTGGAAGTTTTGGCACCAGAACGGAGGTCCGAAAGGTGGAATTGAAACCAAATCCCACAGTAGCCACCACACCTGTTTAAAACGTACTGGAGACGGACGGAGGTGCCACTGAGTGAGTGGGGCACTAAGTCAAGGCAAGTTGGGAGATGCATTGGCACAGGATGAAACAGCTTGGGATCCCATTTGGCAACCACGCGGGCAGGGAATGAGCGTCTATCTGCCACAGCCAGGTGTTACGTGGGCAACGCCTTGGCCTGGTTCAGCCACTCGGGTCCTCAATAATGAGCCTGATCACACTCGGGAAATGGTGCCACATGGGCATAGTGCCGTAACTGACAGTCCCTCAAAATGCAGGTCATGTGCCTCATTGGGGACTCCGTGAGCAAGACAAAGTCACACCGGTGACACCCAAGGATTCTCCAAAATGACACACATGAAGGAGTCCAGTCTTCATCACAGGTCACCCCTCTTAAATCATTGGAAACGCCAGCCCTGATGGTACCACCTCAGAAGTCGGGACCTTAGGGGGGCCTCACGTTAAGGACGGCAGCAGATCTTCGCTGCTCACCTACTCATTCATACTGCTGTCTGCCCTCAGCTCGAGTACTGCCAGGCTCTGCTCTTTGGTGGTCCCCCCAAAGCCCTAAATAAATGACAACACAATTTAAACTCACCCCTAAACCCTGGGACCCCATCACGGTCATCCTTGCACTGGCTGCCCAGTAAGGATCGCAGCTCCATCAGGATTCTCCCGTTAATGCACCAGGCTCTTTACAGCGGCGTCCCCTTGGTGAGACGCTGCCCACCCGATCGCAGTTTAAGGCCCCCTGATGCTGAATCTCTTGTCCCCACACGCTAAACCCAAACGTCGTTGGGGAACTGAGCTTTGAGCTCTGCAGTGACTGGAACTCCCGGCCTTTCTATCTTAGCCAGTCATCCTCAACTGTCGATTTTAAAGACCCCCCTTTTTAAACCAGCCGATTGTATTTTGTCATTTCGGTGGTCTTATCCCTTGCTGTCTTACTTATTGTCTCATTTATATGTGAACTTGCGTGTGCACTGAAGGGCTATAGTGACGGTAATTCTACCACCACCCCTGGCGTTGGCGCCGTGTCCTAATGGATGACTGACAGCGATAACACCTCTGCCATCACGCCCGGCCGGCCACCTGAACCCGCCTCTTCCTGGTGGAAGGTCAGCCATCTTGGGCAGTTCTGTTGTGAACCTGCGTCTGTAAGGACGTCTCTGCACATTTCTTCTTTGTTTTTGAGTGGCAGTTAAGGGGGTGAGCAGGCTGGCACCCCAACTCTTTACTGTTGGCATCTCATCCTCTTACAATGTCCAGTGTGTCCTCGAGTGTCATGAAAGGTAATTATAAATTCATTATTATTATTTAAATACAGGGGGAGTGAAAATGATGTTAACACTACTGGTCCTGCTATGTATCGACTCAAATACAATTTATGTGCCACATGCTGGCAAACACGTTGAGACATTTCTGTAAATCTGCTGGCACACATGAAGCATGTTTGATGAATAAATTGTTTCCGCCATTCAAATGTTAACCTAATTTTGACTCACCCTGTACATGAAGTACAAACTTAGAAATGGGACTCTAGATTTGCTTCCCTTTTTCTCTAAGAGCTGAAGCCACAGATTATGACAAATGCACAAAAATAAAGGTTATCAAGGAGGGGGGCAAATACTTTTTCACAGCACTGTTCACCAGCAGGGGGGCAGAGAAGTAAACTTGAATACAAATGTGGTCACAAGACCAGATGTAGGATTTACATAAATGAATATTCAATAAGAAAGCACACGTGAAAAGTGAAAACACAAAAAAAAAAAAAAAAATGAAAATAAAAATAGCAGCCCCACGCCTCAAAGTGCGGACCACCCTTATGGTCACCCCAGGGATAAGAAGATAGCAGAGGGTGGCGCCGGGCACCATTGGGCACACGTCCCTGGCTTATAAGACGAGGACAGGAAAGCAGAGTATCAGTGAGAGGCCCAAACCCGGTTGGTGGCCATCGAGATACACAGGAGTGGAGAGTCTGACAGACAGGAGACCAAAATGTGGGCACCAGTGGGCATTCCCAGATCTGTCAGGGACGTTAGGCAGACAGCAGCTTCAGTCCGAACCCCAAAGCAAGTTCTTGGCTCAGTGCTCATGGTGGACCAACTCCAACTCAAAGGTTTGAAGGTATTGGGGTTTCCAGAGGAGACACAAATGTTCCAGAAAAAAATGGGTGGGCAGAGGGGATACCAAGCAGACTGAATGGGTAAGGGTCTGTATGCCCACTTACTCCTCCTGAACTAGAAGTGAACAAATGCAGGCATCCAGGTGACCTCCACGAGACAACACATGGGTGTTGGGAGTCACAGATGAGCCCCTGCTAACACGGCTTTCCACAAGTGCCCCCCAGTCGCTTACCTGTCATGAAGAAGTCCCTGATCGTCAGCTGTGTTGGGACCAGAGGGCTGGGAAGCAGTTTCTGATTAACACTCTGGAAAACAAGAGCAGACAGTCAGATATGAGAAGTCATCTTGACGCACCTTCCTCCCCCTGCAACATCACAAGCCTGGCGGGCATGAGTGACCAGAGAGACGCTGCCCACGAGGAGTATCTGCCAACCCACAAAGGGTCTCACCTGGGACAGCTCTAAGGCCTGTTTGAAGTAGTTGCAGTTTTCGACATCATTGTAGCGGACCAGGTTTGGAGACACCTCTGCCAACCGATTCCGGACGTCTTCCAGAGTGTCATAAGGAAGGAGGACGCCTGCCACCTGGAAGAACCCACAGGGAAGCCGGTAAGAGTGGGGTGGCCAAGTGAGCATCACCACAGCAGGCAAGGAGCCGCCAAAGATAATCCGCCCCAACGCACCTCAGAGATGGCCCTGATGATCTTCCAGTCGTCTCGGGCAATGCCGGGAGGTGTGACTGCCAACCTCGTCTGCTGAGCTCGCCCTTCGGTGTTGACGTACGTTCCGCTCTTTTCCGTGTAGGCCGCACCAGGAAGCACAACATCTGCCATCGGGGCTCCGACATCCCCGTGATGACCTGCAGCAACAAGAGGCCACATGGGTGAGGAGCTCTCTAGCCAACTTTCTGACTGCCATGTCGGCACGGTCCCCTCATGCCATCTGGGCCTTCAGGACATACTCGTGTGCCCAATACCCCCCAGAGCGTTTACTTTAAAAGAACGCGCCACCCCAAAAATCACAGTCCGAGTGACAGCCATGAAGAGCTTTTAATACGGTGGGCTTGAATGGGGACCCACAGAGACCGACGACCACACGCACATGTCTGGAGACAACCAGGGGTCAATTTCACTTACAGTTGGGTGGGCACAATAAGGTGGCTCACCGAGTGTCACATTTCTAAGCCAATCCGGCGCTTTGGAGTTGCAAACAGAGAGTGGTGGTCTTGTTGATGTGGTCCAACAGCCAACCAGTTTCTGACTACGATGAACCGTCTACAGCCGAAAACTCGACTAAAAAGACCCCAATTTAACATACAAATGTGTGTCACCAGTGCGGAGAGCGCGCTGCCCGTGTCAAAGACAAACGTAACCCGACGCTGGGAAAACCTTTCTGTTCTGTAGACCACCATCAACGGGTAAAGGTGAATGATACGGGGGCCGTGGCTGCTCTCTGCTCTTCAGGTACGACGCTCATGAGGCTGAAAGAATTGGCAGCTGTGCTCATGACAATATGAAATGTACGACGTGCTCTCAAAGTCCACGACGTGTCACACCCCAGCGAAAAGGAGAAGAAAAGGATGAAGAGCCACAGGAGGAGCAGATTTCAGCCCTCAAAACACCCAAACCAACAAACTGGCCTAACGACACCAGCAGAAGCACAGACGAGGCTGCACAGCATCCACTTTCTGAACAAGGACGTTAACGTGCAAACACGCCAAGACAAAATGGCCGCCGCGCTTGAACAGGTCGCATACTCGTAGACCACAGTGCTTATCCAAACTCGACTGGCTGTTGTTACGCCATAAAGTGATGACACAGTTAAAAATGACAGAAAGATATCATAGCAGACGGGGGCGGACGACATCTCAAACGTGTGGTCTACGCCAGTCACATGCTCACGTCAATCCATACGCGTGTGTGCATCTTGGCTCAAACGTTATTAAATACTTCTAGAGAAGTGAAGCACACACAGACCACCAAGCTTGTGAATTACTCCCCATCATTCATTGGTCAGAAGTCCTGCTTTCTCTTTGGCGTTATGGTCAAGCTGCCACGCGGCCCCAATTTTGTAAGGGACTAGATCGGGAAATGAAGACATTTCCTTAAAAAGTGCAGCAGCCAAATTGAATTCGTGGAACGAGCAGCGGTCGTTAACAACAAAAGGCCTAAACAAAAGCAGCAAATGGACAAAAGAATCCGCCGCCAACAGTAAATCTGCTCCAAGCAAGACTTTGGTTTTCTCTGTGGACGTGAATCCCAGGACTAGGATACCGAGAGGACCTCGCCGCCAGCAGCCACTTACCGATGACGTCACACAATGCGATGGCAAACCAACAGGCTGACGTGGCATCAAACAGCATTCACCTTAGCAACCGTAAGCATGGCAGAGCAGTGACATCACCACAACGACGATACTAAAGAAACTGCTGATGAACAACAATGCAGCTCCACAGCAAGGCTAAAGAACAGGAGTTCATGACACATCGACTCTTCAGGACCATTCAATGGAGGTCTGACCTCGGATCTGCACAAACTCGAGGCGGACTGTCTACCCGTCTCACTGTACTGCATAATTACACACGCCTCTCGGATATCATGTGACATGCCAGGGTAGCCAATGAATCAGCCATTGCAAGGCAGGAGTGACCAATGAATGAGCGGGAGGCAGGGCTCCAAATTCAAAAGCTCAATCTCGCTGGTGCGTTTCACCAACACGGACGAGGGGATCTTCTGGAAGCGACTTCTTTAACAACACGTACACGGGTGGGACGTGGTGATCACGTGACCGAGGACCAGACATGGGGGCTACACGACATGTGCTATTTGAGATTTCCTTTTCGGACGTTTCCGTACTCCCTGCCGTTATTCGAGCTGGGCCCCCCTATAAAGCACCTACTTTCAGCAATGTCACCTCCACCGTCCGTGAAAATGCGACATTCAAAGTTTTCCTTTGCTAGCCCTACAAACGGCACGTGGCGAGTAAAAGACAAATCGGGTGAAGCCTTTCTACTGGGGTTCCTTAAGTCATCTCTCCGTCAGGCCCATCCAAGCAGTACCGACCTGCTGCTCTCATTCACAACAGTGCCACCATACCTTGGTATATGACAAAGCAGTCCTTGGGCAGGTCCTGTCGGGTGACACAGCCGCCATCCGCTCCAAGGAGGAAAAGGACTTTAGGTGGATTCTTTCGGATTGCCTCAATGCCAGCCTTGTATCCCAGGTCAAGCGCTGCCACCTGACTTGCAACCCTAGAACGAGAACAACAAGACAAATCTAGTGCCACAAACTAGTAAGCCGAGACAGGGCAGGTGGGACCGTCCAGAGAGGCCGCAAAGTGTGTGGCTCACCTACCCTGCATTCAGATTACAACACAAATCACGCCACCTGTGTAAAGGTGCATTTTAAACGGGCACTTACGGAGATGGTGCCATCCCAGTGAGCTGTAGGATTCCTATGCATCTTTGGTTGGCACACACCCCAAACTCAGTTGGAGGTTCTGCTCACCTGTGAAGCACATTTAGAACTTTCCAGCTGTCCTCCACCCCACTGCTGGCTTTGGCATTCTGTGCAATGGTGGACACGGCGGCAAGAATCGCAGTGGCATCATCTCTCTGGAAGGACGCGCTCCCCACCACAACCATGGGCTTCTTAGCCTGCTTCAAGATCTGGGAGGAAGAGTCTGCCATTACTAAGTGAACAAAGGGCACCTCGTGACAGAGTAGGCCTCCATTCATATTCCACTCTCACGCCAAGTCATTTCTAATCGGATGCCCATGTCTTCCCAGGTCTGGCTCCTCACATAAGCCCATCTCAGTTTTGCACACTCATTCCTTGCGTGTCCTGTCCCAAGTCACCCCACTCCAGCCCTGTCATACCTGGCAGAACGGGTGACGTCCAGTGGAGATTTCCTGCAGCACTTGGGTGGACTCTCCAAGATGGTTGTACGTGTAGCTTAAGTCCACTGGGCTGCCAATGAGTGCCACCTGCAGTTCGTTATGCAGCCAGCTGTGATGCAACAAGATGGGATAAGACGAACATCACATTTGTCCAAACACTCACCCTTCACCTGCAAAAATGTCACTTTTCTAGAAATCGATGGGGTCTCAATCCAACCGACTGACCTCTTTCGAATCCTTGCATTGAAGAGGGGGGCCTCAAACCGTGGATTGGTGCCGACAAGCAGCAGGAGGTCAGCCTCCTCCACCCCAGCAATCCTGGTGTTCAGCAAGTAGTTGGAGCGAAGGTCGGTGCTGTTGGAATAGGAGATGCAGTCACGTCAAAGTCTCAGCCGTGCAGCCCGCCCACCGGTCGCCCAGTTCGACACTTCCTGCCACATTACCCAGCTCCTGCCATGGGGAACACCTCCTCTGTGCAGAGACTGTCACTGTCCAACCTGTTGAGCAAATCCTTCAGGGCCACCAAGGCCTCGGCATCCACCAGTCCTCCCACGATGGCCGCTACATTGGGACCCTGGACATCCTGCAGCTGAAGCCAGTAGACAAAAACAGCCATTTAAAGCCGAGGGTGAAAGGAATCCAGCAAGACTCTCCGTCCGTATCGCTTCAATGCACGTACCACTCGGGCCACTTGCAACAGAGCATTCTCCCAGGAGGTTGGCACCAGTTGCCCCGAGGCGTTCTTCACCAAGGGCTGCGTCAGGCGCTGGCGCTTCAACCCATCATAGGCAAACCTGCGGCAACGAGAGCACAATTAAATCTTAGTGCGGCGGCCCAACATGCCCCTCTGCCACGTGTACTGTTGTGCGTCCAACGCAAAACCCTCACCTGGTTTTATCGGAAATCCACTCCTCGTTGACATCCTCATTCAGCCGGGGCAAGATCCTCATCACTTCTCCCCCTCGAGTGCTTACCACGATGTTACTGCCAACTGCGTCTAGCACATCGATGGACTCGGTCTTTCTGCACAGACAGGAGGACACGACGGTCAAGTCACCAGGCAAGTGCTGTGCATGCACACCATCAGTGGAGACCCCAAACCACGTACTGTACCTCGTTTCCCAAGGCCGAGCTGTGAAGGCGTAGGGTTTGGAAGTGAGTGCTCCCACCGGGCAAATGTCAATGACGTTTCCAGAGAGCTCGGACATAAACATCTTCTCCACGTAGGTGCCCACTTGCATTTCATTGCCGCGGCCAGTTGTGCCAAGGTCATCCACTCCAGCCACCTCACTGGCAAATCTGCAAAAAGGAAGTGAAAGTCGAACCGAGTGTTCCAGTCACGGGGTCTGTGCCCGCAGCCGCGGTTCGAGGTGCGCGTGGCCTCACCGGATGCAGCGTGTGCACTGAATGCAGCGCGTCATGATAGTTTTGATGAGAGGCCCGATGTTTTTGTCTTCCACCGCTCTCTTGCTGTCCGTCAGTCGACTCCGGTCACTTCCAAACATCATAGACTGGTCCTGTTGGTAACAAGAGCAGCAGACACGATTACCCAATATGACAACTTTATTAACTAACTAGCCAGTGTGCCCAACTACGTTGCGCGTGTTAAAGTTGTCTGTGAAGGGCTCTCCGTTTAAACGCGGCTGCTAGTCGTGAACTGGGCCCTTCGTCGCACAGCATTAGGATTTTTTATAAGGGAAACAAAATTACAAAATGTTACCCTCGGACATTGATTCGATAGGAACGGCCTACTCGGAGTCACTGTCCGAATCGTAATTATGTGGTGGTGTAGGAGCATTTCTGCTTCTGTCCATTCACAGTCCGTCTCGTTTTCACGACGCTATTGTTTCCTCTCACGATGTCTTCTCAACCTTTCTCCAATCTCGCAGGTTGCTTTGTGGCAATCCAAAGAGTAAGGCAACATACACGGAGCAATGGTTATAAAAGGGGGGCACATAGGTATCCAGGCTCTTTAAAACATAAATAGGGATCACTTCACTGACATGTGAGCAAGCCACGGTACAACTGTGAGACGCACAGCACTCGCCGGCTACAACGTAACAATAATAATTTCCAGAACGTGCCGTTACGTTGTCATTCATGTTACCGACTGTCTTTCTTTCATTCATATGTTATGTAGGCACGTCCCTTTTATCTTCGGCAATCTCATTCTCTAACCAGGCCTCAGGAACTAACCAGCGTAACACTGTCCACCACCCCTTTCGTTATTCGGGCACATTGTTGACATCCGTGAGTAACAACAACGTACTAAACTGGAAGGTGGTCTACGCATGTGTGGAATTCATGGACAAACAAAGATCAAGATCTAAATGAAGATCTCTTTAGTTAATTTAAAGCACCACAATTTGTTTAGTTTGAATGTCTGTGTTTTGAGGTGTGACTGGCGTACTGCAGTCTTCAGTAGTATAAGCCTGGAGGAGATTCTTAATGCAATGCCTATGTTTCTGTCTCTCTACTGCCATCTAGTGCTTCTTCTAATTCATTCACAGACAAACAAAGATCAAGATCCAAATGAAGGTTATATATAGAGATGGATCTGCTCAGAGGAGGCCACATGAAGCCTTTGCTGGGCTTGTTCTTCAAGCTTTGAGACCACCACTTCCTGTCATTAAATCAGCCTGGGCATACAAGGAGACACCCTGCTTTAGCCTGACTGTTGGGGGCAGAGTCATCCTACATCCAGACCTTGGCAGGAGACTGGCGGAGCTGAAATCACTCCTTAACCCCAAGTCATGGCAGCACTAAGACATGCAGACAGCGACACAGTGAATGCTCTACACTACTGGCTTCCTTCTGAGGTTTCCACGTCTAAAGAAGTCAATGACTTCCAGCAGTAACAGGTACTGCCAAGGAGGTGCTGATGGACGTGGAAAAATGTTAAGAGGGAGAAGAGCTGCGTAGATTAAAATGGCTGCAATCGAACAAATCAGCAGGACCGGGTAACATCTACAGTATGATGGAGAGCTGGAGGAGGCGAGTGAGGACTGATCTCAAGTGCCCAGTGTGTGGACGTCATAGCTTTCTGCGTCCTTGACCCAACACCAACAGGTGTGTACCCCCGTGTGCTAACAGAGAGTGTTCTTGACATAGTAAACTCGTCATTAGATACGGGGGACTTCCCAGACTGCCTTAACACTGCTGTAGTTAAACTCCTGCTGAAGAAAAAGAATCTCGACTCCTCGGCTTTTGATCATTTTAGCCCCATTTCTAACCTGCCTTTCTTAAGTGACATCCTAGAGAAGGTCATCATCACACAGCTAGGCGACCACCCCAATAAACCTGCTGTTCTTGACAAGTTTCAGAACGAAAACTGCACTCGTTAAAGTAGTCAATGCAGCAGAAGGCCGTCTATCTGTTCTCATCCTCGGAGATCCGAGTGCTCCAAATCCTGCGTCATGAGAGCGGTGTAATAATACTGCGATCAAAATAAGTACAGTGGTACCTGGAGATACGATACGAGTGCCCTAACATACGAGTTTTTTGAGATACGAGCCGTCACTAGGTCCATTTTTTGCCTTGATTTACGAGCCAAAATTTGAAATACGAGCCATCAAAGAGCCGCACATTCCGAGGAACTGACGACTGAGGAGTTGACGGAACTACAGACGTGGCAACATACGGAGGCTCTGCAGGAGATCGGTATCGCGGAAGAGGTTATCCCTTCAAGTGAGATAACTGAAGTGTTGGCAATGTGGGAAAAAGTTTCAAACTTTAAAGAAAAGAACCCTGAAAAAGTTACAACTGACCGTGCGGCGGCGGCGGCGCTATTTAATGACACTCGCCTAACTCATTTCAGAAACATTCTAAAGGGGAGGACGAAAAGCTCCTTGGACAGGCTTCTATTGAAACGCCTTGAGTGACGAATGAAAGTGACGA
>JANRMT010062814.1:1287981-1334040 GCA_026402145.1 Polypterus bichir lapradei
CCCCCCCCCCCCCCCCCCATCCATTTTCAGGGGCTCCAAAGTATTTGGACAAACTAACTTAGTCATAAATATACCAATCATTTTTAATACAGTGGCACCTCGATATGTCCGCTTTGGAATAAGTCCAACCTGGTATACGACCTTTGCTTGGAATACGACTCTCTCGAGACAACACCACGGCTGCCCACGAGCGTCAGTGCGCCAGTTGCTAGCATTCAGTGAACAACCCGCGCTGTAACTCTCTGTGAATTTTCACGTGATTGTGTTTTTCACGTAGATTTGAATTTGATTGTTGAAAAGTATGAAGGTGGCATGCGTATCCGGGACTTGGCTGCTGCATACCGTTTGCCAAGAACGACGGTATCTACGATTGTAAAAAAACAAAGACGTTATTAAAAAGTAAAGTGAGGTTACATTTTCATTTATTCATCTAATTGCTTTTGTATTTTAGTATTAAGCAGTGTTTAAATTATTTGATACAACCCCATCAATGTATAATATGCCAATAACTATAGGACTTTTTTCATAGGAACGGATTAATCATTTTCCCTTTATTTCTTATGGGAAAAATTCATTTGGTGTACGTCCTGTTTGGTAGAAGTCCAAGGATCTGGACCGGATTAAGGACGTATACCGAGGTACCACCGTATTTGGGTGAAAGTCCTCTGCAGTGAATGACTGCCTGAAGTCCAAGCCCACGGCCTTCTCCAAGTGCTGCATATTCTAATTTTCCGAGTTTTCATTACCTGTAGGCCATAATCAGCAAAATGAAAAAGAAATAAATACTTGAAATACATCACTCTGTGTGTCATGAATCTCTAGACTATACGAATTTCACTTTTTGAATGGAATTACTGAAATAAATGACCATTTTCGATGAGATTCTAATAGATTGAGACAAGTTATCGTTTTATTGGCACACGCCGATTCATCGTCTTCCACGTCAGATTTCTTTTTCGGAGAGCTGCAGTAGGATGTGAATGAAGTGAAGCCTGCTACGCTCTCGACGCTTCAGGTGAGGCAGGCGGCTCTGCCCACTAATCTTGGCACTGGACAGGAGAGGGGGCAGTGGGTGTCACGTTGATTAGCACTCACTGGGCAGGATTTCACTGTGAATGTTGGCAGTAAGGACCATAGAAACGAAGGGCGTTTTTAGTCGTCCATTGCTCAAGAAAAACTAAATGGCTTGAAGAGCGGCAGCCACAGTTGCTATTACATCTTGTATGTCAGCCGGACCCTTCCAAGTAAAACAAACCGACTTCAAGGAATACAGAAGACCCCCGTCAAGTCGCGGTTCAGAGTTCACAGCCTCAGTCATTCGTGGATTTTTCCTCAGAAGACGACTAATAATTGTTAGCGGAAACCGCAAATATCCTCCGCAGTTTATGGCTATTTCCATGGCAATACAGCACTGTAGAGAGAACAGGAAGCAACTGTAAAGGAAAAGGTGGCTTGGGATGGTGAAAGTAGCCAATCCGAGAGTGTTATTCATGTCTCCTGGCTGCTGATTGGCTGCTGCTCTGTGACATCTCCAGCAGGTGCAGCCCAACGTTCCCGTATCCTAACAGTTTACCGCGTGTCGCTATCTCGAGTGTTTCGCCGAGTGTTCTTGTGCATTATGTTTTGTTCTTCTTAAAGCCCTAAGGTGTCGTCCAAACACCCTGCACCTTCTAAGGCTTCTGGCAGTGAACCGAAGTGCCAGAAGACGTCGAGGAGGCTCCAGGAGAAGGTTGAACTGCTGGATTTGCTCCGGGAACTAAAAAGTTCTGCCCTCAGTAGCCACCTGAGGAGCCGTAAATCCATCTTCATTACATATCTTCATCGTACTGTACAGCTAATTCCTCCTCCTCGTCATCTTCAATCAATATCATTCATTATTGGCGAGTTCCCGTATATTTTACTGTATTTTTATTAAATGTATTTACCCTACTTATACCAAAGAAAACGCACTTGCATGAATTCCGTTACAGAGGGGGGTGACATCGGTATTTGACATTCTAGCACCGCGGAGACTCAGCACTACAGTACTCGACAGTAGACGGGTTTACCTTTACCCTAAAAAGTGAATGTAATGTATTAAGTGGAGCATATTTAGGGCTTAAAACTATAAAAATAGGCATTTTTTGACCACATCCAAAATTTGCGGGTGCTCTAGGAATGTAACCCCTGTGAATTTTGGGGGTCGTCTGTACGCTGCCCTCACATGAGATTGTCATTCATGTGTTACTTAACCCGGGTACTGATGGCCAGCAGACATTTTACATCTCATATTTTTAGAACTGAGATAACTAGGGGACTACAGTGACCACAGCCGGAACAAAACTAATATCAAACAATCACTGAAGAAGAAAAAAAAAAAAAAAAGTCACATCACTTGTGTCACCTAATCCATGTCAAGTCACCCAGTCCTAGTGTCACAATGTCCCAAACACACGCAGCTTCAATAAAACAGTGTTAACTAAACCACTAAGGGAAAACGCAGAGTGAAGAGTGAAAATGGAGCGCGCTCAGACGCCAACGAGCGGTGGACTTGTGGCTCCGCCTCTCATTCCTACAAACCCAATCAAATCCACAAGTGGACCACCTCAGGATTACCGTATATCTTCACGTTTAAGATAAGTCGGGGCTTGATGTTACTGTATTATTTCTGGTATCCTTCTATATAAAAGCAGTCGGGATTGTCCTTCCGTCCCGTGAGTGCTACGCAGGCGTGGAGTTTCACACACGCCCCATCAATTTTGCAATGCACGATGGGATTTGTAGTTTCGTTTTTCCAGGTAAAAGATGATTTTCTACTCCAGACTGTGCGATATCTTCTTCTTCTTTCTTACTATATAAAAGCGGTCGGGATTGTCCTTCCGTCCCGTGAGTGGAAAGCGTATCGGTATTCCGCTTATCACAGACTTACTACTTGCGGCTTGCGGTACGAAACGACATGACGTGAGCAGAGTGCTGCTGCTCCCATCGTTCCCTTGCTTTTGTGCGTGATGCGCTGGAAAAATATACAAAATTATGTCTCTGGAAATAATTAATGTTGATGGAGTACAAATGCCTCACCGCGTAGTAAATATCAAGGGGGGTTCAAAAGGGCAACCTCAATATAGAAAAAAAAGTTTAAATTTCATCACAAAAATAACAGAAACGAGTATTAAAGTAATACCGCTCAAATGCAATATAACCAAATGAATGAGTTTGTATAAAATATCAAATTGATCTACATATTGAATTGCCTTAAGAAGTGCTCAACTAGTTTTATAATATCAGTCGTACAAGTTGAATGTGTAAAACTCACGCTATTGGTCCAGGAGATTACGATATGCTAACGCCCACCTGAGAGAGTCACCGCGGTGTATTGTGCCTACGTGACCACACGGTACTTAATACCCAAACTATTCCAAAGTGATGTTTGCACCGATTTGAGTTG
This sequence comes from Polypterus bichir lapradei, assembly GCA_026402145.1. Classification (NCBI taxonomy): domain Eukaryota; kingdom Metazoa; phylum Chordata; class Cladistia; order Polypteriformes; family Polypteridae; genus Polypterus; species Polypterus bichir. The sequence continues at coordinate 1,291,406 of JANRMT010062814.1, forward strand.
TTCTTACCTCACCCCCTCATACGGTGGAACCTCAAAGTCATTTCCCCCATAGGATTGTCTGTAAACACAATTAATCTGTTCCGGACCGTACGAGCTGTATGTAAATATATTTTTTTAAAGATTTTCAAGCACCAAAATAGTTAATTATACCATAGAATGTGTAGCGTAATAGTAAACTACAGTGAACCCTCGTTTATCACGGTTAATCCGTTCCAGACTCTACCGTGATAAATGAATTTTCGCGAAGTAGGATTCTTTATTTATAAATCAAATATTTTCGCAGTTAGAATATAGAAAACCTGTTTACGACCTTCTAAATACGTTTTTTAACATTATTAGAGCCCTCTAGACATGAACTAACACCCTTTAGTCACCATTACACTCGTATTACCCAATATATTAGACAAAATAAGAGAAAAGAAGACATATTAGACGTTACAAATATCATAATTACTAGGCTCACCCGCCTTTTAAGGCGACCGACTTTTATCCTCAGTTTGTGTGCGCTCCATGTGTACATCAGGCATGTAAGTGTAGGGAATGAGAACATCAAAGTGCCCATTCGTAACATCTCCCGAAAACCGAAGTTTTTTTTATCCCCTCGAGTGCCTGTCCAAAGTCGTACAATGTCAGCCCGAATCTGTACCGCTAAAGATGGAGTTTCACGCACTAAATAAGCTATAGATGAGAATAAGCAAGCACCATCTCCCCTGATATTTACTACGCGGTGAGGCATTTGTACTCCATCAACATGAATTATTTCCAGAGACATAATTTTGTCTATTTTTCCAGCGCATCGCACAAAAGCAAGGGAACGATGGGAGCACCAGAACTCTGCTCACGTCATGTCGCTTCGTACCGCAAGCCGCAAGTAGTAAGTCTGTGATAAGCGGAATACCGCTACGCTTTCCACTCACGGGACGGAAAGACAATCCCGACCGCTTTTATACAGTAAGAAAGAAGAAGAAGATATCGCACAGTCTGGAGTAGAAAATCATCTTTTACCTGGAAAAACGAAACTACAAATCCCATCGTGCATTGCAAAATGGACGGGGCGTGTGTGAAACTCTGCGCCTGTGTAGCACTCACGGGACGGACGGACAATCCCGACTGCTTTTATATAGAAGGGTTATTGTACTGTACATTTAATTGCACACAACCACTAACCTATGAAGGCACGACCTCAGTAAGAGAGTCTTCAGGAGGTGCGTCGTCGTCTTCTTCCGCTGAAGGAGTACCAGGAGTAGGCAGTGGGTGCGCGGCTGAGTTGCTGGCGCTGTCTTTTCATATGCGTGAGGAGGCTTTTGTAGGGTATTGCCATCTTTGATCATATCCAAGAGTTTCACCTTCTCCTGGATAGCAAGCATCTTCCTCCGGCGCCTAGTTTTATTGTCAGAAGGCTTAGAAAAAGCAGCACGTTTAGGAGCCATCGCGGGGCTTAGATAAAAGTTCTCAGAAAGCGCATGCGTAGTGACGTAAGCGAGAATGAGAAAAAAATCGCGATAGAGTGAAGCCGCGAAAGTCGAAGCGTGATATAGCGAGGGATCACTGTATATGTACAAACATTGAATAACACCGAGAAAACTAACCTTGCAGGAGTTCACGCTACGGCCTTACGAACCGCTCGCTGTAAACACTTCTTTTTAACGAGTTTTAAGTACAGGGAAAAAAATGAACATTTAAAAAATCCGTAATTTATACACAAACTAACCATAAACAACCAAGAAAAGTAACTTTGCAGGAGTCGAGTTCTGGCATGAAGGAAGTGAGCGGAAGCTGGGTGGAGAGGAGGTTACAGTTCTGAGGCAGAGTCCCTCTGCACGACGCACCGAGAACAACGTACTGTACGGGGAGAGACCGAACACGTGCGCAAATCACCGGCGCGTACGAACCGCAAGGGAAACTGGCTTGTTCGTCACCCGAGCGTGTGGTCGTAACCCGATTTGTACATACGTGTTCAGAGCCGTGCGAGACTGGTGTGAGATTGGAGGAAACAAAAAAAAAAAAAAAAATGGAAGTGTCGTACTTTTGAACGGGCGTACAAGTCGGGGTCAGATTTTGAAGACCCGACTTATACACGAGTTTATACGGTATTTAGTGCCAGCCTGTGAAACCACACAGGTGACGTGACCTTCTGCGTCTTGCTGCGCTCAAGTCCGAGGTCTTCTGTCCACGTGGCTCCTCACTTTTCAGTTTTTTTTCAATTCTTCTGGAAGGCTCAACGTGTAATAATCTGGCGAGACCCAAACCTTCAAGGAACGTCTCAACAAGGCATCCAGCACCGTGGCCGACGGCACTCACCTGCCGCGTACGTCTACTGATCTCCTCCCATCAGGCACTGCAGGATTCACATCCACTCAACCGGAGGACCGTCAGGCTCCTTAACACCTCCATGTCGCCTGCTGACCTGTGAACTTTGGAATCGTTTACTCCTTTAATCCCAAGACTCCTCTTGTTACTCTAATTGTTGTAAACTGTCTAACATAATAACGTGCGAGTAGTTGAGGCGGTCGCTTAATCATTCCTGGTGTGTGTTACAGCACACGCTGTTGTTAAACGTGTCACTCTTTACACAGTCTCGTCTTGCTGCACATTACACTTTGGGCCTGAGGGGACACCATCTCGTCTCGCAATGACAATTAAGAGGATGTGACGTGACTTAAACTCCACACAGGTCTGCTGCTTTCCAGTAAAGTTCACGCTAAAGCGCTAAACTCTGGCCGTGTTGATATCTGGACTACGCGGAGTACGTCAAGAGAGGAGCTGTGGGTCTCGACAGTCCTCACTCCTCCGAGCGACACAGTCGGGTTTCTTATTATCGCAGTCACGTTTCTCGAGGACGTTCCTCCGACTTGAGCATTCATTACTTCAGGATTAGACTGTCGCAGTGCCCATCTGTTTCATATTCCTAACAAGCCGCTAAACGGGCGTTTGTCGATTCAGGAGACGGCCGCGCATTTACTTCATTGTGCTAAAACCTGCAATCCCATTCCCTCCAGTCTTTCCAAATGTCACTGCCAGTCAGTTAAAGATCGGCTATCATATAAATGCGCACAATGATCTCACCACAGTGCTAGGAAAAAGCAAATGACTCTGAAGAAAATGTCACAATAGCGAAGAGGACCCTGCGAGAACAGCACTTCTAAATCACTACTTCATATGCTTAAGTGTAAAGTTTTGCCAGTGTGAAAAGGTAATTGCCCCCCTCTTGGTTATTCCCACAACGTGCTGACCAAAGTTACAGTTGTTCTAGAAAGTCTGTGAACCCTTTAGAATTTTCTAGATTTCTGTATAAATATGACCTAAAACATCATCAGATTTTCACTCAAGTCCTAAAAGTAGATAAAGAGAAACCAGTTCAACAAATGAGACAAAAATATTATACTTGGTCATTTATTTATTGAGGAAAATGATCGAATATTACATATTAGTGAGTGGCAAAAGTATGTGAACCTCACGGATTAGCAGATAGTTTGAAAGTGAAATTTGAGTCAATGGGATGCCAATCAGGTGTAAGTGGGCACCCTGTGTTATTTCAAGAACAGGATCTGTCAAAGTCTGCTCTTCACAACACGTTTGTGGAAGTGTATCATGGCACGAACAAAGGAGATTTCTGAGGACCTCACAAAAAGAGTTGTTGATGCTCATCAGGCTGGAAAAGGTTACAAAACCATCTCTAAAGAGTTTGGACTCCACCAATCCACAGTCAGACAGATTGTGTACGAATGGAGGAAATTCAAGACCATTGTTACCCTCCCCAGGAGTGGTCGACCAACAAAGATCACTCCAAGAGCAAGGCACACGTGTAATAGTCGGCGAGGTCACAAAGGACCCCAACCGAAGGCCTCTCTCACATTGGCTAATGTTCATGAGTCCACCATCAGGAGAACACTCAACAACAATGGTGTGCATACAATACAATACAATTTATTTTTGTACAGCCCAAAATCACACAGGAAGTGCCGCAATGGGCTTTAACAGGCCCTGCCTCTTGACAGCCCCCCAGCCTTGACTCTCTGAGAAGACAAGAAAAAACTCCCAAAAACACCTTGTAGAGAAAAATGGAAACCTCGGGAAAGGCAGTTCAAAGAGAGACCCCTTAACAGGTAGGCTGGCCGTGCAGTGGGTGTCAAAAGAAGGGGGTCAATACAATACAATACAATACACAGAACAGAACAAATCCTTAATACTGCATGGCAGGGTTGCAAGGAGAAAGCCACATTGCTGCTTGTCTGCAGTTTGCTGAAGATCACGTGGACAAACCAGAAGGCTATTGGAAGAATGTTTTGTGGACGGATGAGACCAAAATTAGAACTTTCTGGTTTAAATGAAAAGCGTTACGTTTGGAAAAAGGAAAACACTGCATTCCGGCAGAACCACCTCATCCCATCTGTGAAACATGCTGGTGGTAGCATCAGGGTTTGGGCCTGTTTGGCTGTATCTGGGCCAGGACGGCTTGCCTTCACTGATGGAACAATGAATTCTGAATGATATCAGAGAATTCTAAAGGAAAATGTCAGGACATGTGTCCATGAACCGAGTCTCTGAGAAGAGAAGGTGGGTCATGCAGCAAGACAACGACCCTAAGCACACAAGTCGTTCTACCAAAGAATGGCTAAAGAAGAAGAAAGTGAATGTTCTGGAATGGCCAAGTCAAAGTCCTGACCTTAATGCAATCGAAATGTTGTGGAAGGACCTGAAGTGAGCAGTTCATGTGAGGAAACCACCAACATCCCAGAGTTGAAGCTGTTCTGTACGGAGGAATGGGAAAAAATTTCTCCAAGCCGGTGTGCAGGAATGAGCAAAAGTTAGAAACGTTTAGAAACGGGGGTCACAGCAGATACTGAAAGCAAAGGTTCACATACTTTTGCCACTCAGAAATATGGAATATTCCATCATTTCCTCAATAAATAAATGACCAAGTATAATATTTTGGTCTCATTTGTTTAACTGGTTTCTCTTTATCTACTTTTAGGACTTGACTGAAAATCTGATGATTTTTTAGGTCACATTTATACAGAAATCTAGAAAATTCTAAAGGGTTCACAAACTTTCAAGCACCACTGTATGTAATAATTCAACTGGACACATTCAGACCTACTGGCTCTACACCCCTCCATATGCGGATTCCCATATCACCTCCCAAATCCCTAAGGATAAAACAATCTGTGCAAACTTCCCAATCAGTTTAGGGTTACAAAGCCACTAGTAAAGCTCTGCTGGGAGTCCAGCGCACCAAACCACAGGGAGAGCAAGTACCTCAAATGGAGCACACTTGCCAAAAATAACCACCGAGGACACAACAGTAACTCGTTCAAGAAATCACAGAGGGCCCTGGAGGACCGTCCAAGGAACTGCAGACCCCTCCAGTCTCAGCTCAGGTCAGTATTGGTAAGAAAAAAGACCGAGAGGAAAGTGGGATTCATGGGAGAGCAGCAACCCCTGAGAGCCAGCAAATGGCATCGGTGCAAACAAACACTGGGATGATCCCTGAGCCTTTTTGGAATGACGACACATGAAAACTCTTTGGATAACACGGGGCCCGCAATGCCCGGCATTCAACAGAAAGAACATCGGAGCGGCAATAAAACAGGAATACTTTGGAAGACTCGTCTTTACAGAAAGTGCCATGAATTTCATACTTTTCTGGAGTGCTAGGGTGTGGTACCCTGTTAGCCATTATGGAAGCAATGAGAAGTCAAGCAAAATGACACCTTTTGTGGGCTAAACGAAAAGATGACAACATGCCAGCTTTCAGGGCAACTCAGGTCTGCGATACTACCAGATACTTGCCTGAGGAAGGGGCTTCCAAAGCCTGCATATTGTCATCTTTATGCTTTACTGGAATATTCTTTAGGTGGATATTCACTCGTGTGTCCATGACCTCAAGCTGAAGCATCCTTGGGTCATGCAGGAGAATGGCGAGCCAAAACATAAAAGAAGAGCTCAGAAGAAACAACATACCAGTTTGGGAGCGGCTCAGTCCCGACTTGAACCCACCGGAGATGCTGTGGCAGGACGTGAAACGAGCACTTCACAACTGCAAAGCCACAAACGGGTCTGAAGTAAAGCAATTTTGCAAAGACAACTGGGATAGACTGCCTCAATGGCCATGTGGAAGAAGGCCATTAAGTGATGGGAAGCCATGTGTTTTTTGCTCACAGGTGCTGTAGCCAAGTATTGAAGCTCCGGGGGCAATGACTCTCTCACATGGGCGTGTGGTATAGCGGGTCCACGGCTCGGAATGAAAGGCCAGTTTTTAAATAATCAATCACCGGACTCGCGGCTTAAAGAGGGGACCCCCATGGTCGTGTGGCCGGAGCGGTTCCTGGACGCTGCGTGAGGCGGGCGTTTCCTCGCTTAAGTGCACAGGTGAGGAATCATCCACATGCGTAATTGAAGCCGAGAGCTGCTAATCGCCACACCTGAGCCACGTCCCCATAATAAACAGGAGAAGCACGAGGCGGAAGAGAAAAAGGAAGAGGCGGAGAGCGAGAGAGCAGCATTGGGGAAGGAGAGTGGACGAGGCAGCCCACTGTGAAAGAGAGAGGTCAGCGCGTCCAGGGGTCCCAGATGGAGCGAGTGATCGGCGCTCGTGGGACAGGATTGTGGCCACTGAGTTAATACAAGAGTGGGAAAACCCTAGGGATCCAAGGGACGACTTGGAGTGCAAGAAGGAAGACAGGAGGACAACCGACCCTGAGCGGTCAGGCAGATGCTGGCAGAGTCAGCCATGACGGGGGTCTGTAATGTGAGGACCGCGGTGGCTGAAGTCTCTCCCGCTGAATAGACCTTGGGTGAGCTGGAGAGACTGGGAAGGAGCAGAGCTTGGCTGGTGTGACCCCAGTGTCGTCTGCAGGACTGTAATCTCACTGCCCAGAGGGGACTGGGTGGTCCCATGGCCTTTGAACCCCTGCAGATTTTATTTTTTTTCTCCAGCCGTCTGGAGTTTTTTTTTTTTTTTTTGTTTTTTCTGTCCCCCCTGGCCATCGGACCTTACTCTTATTCTATGTTAATTAATGTTGACTTATTTTATTTTCTTACTGTGTCTTTTATTTTTCTATTCTTTACTTTGTAAAGCACTTTGAGTTACATTTTTTTGTATGAAAATGTGCTATAGAAATAAATGTTGTTGTTGTTGTTTTAAACGAGTTCTTTATTTCTTTCTTTCTTTAATAACATCTGAAGCACTGCACTACTTATCTGAACACTTTGTTTTGACTGATTTTAAATAAAGGCACTCTTGCACTTTTTGCACCATCCCCTTGTTTCATTGTGGCCTCAATGATCAGCTCATCCGGTGACATTACCGACAGTGTCGGGTTCAACAGCTCCTAAAAAGGAGATGGGAGCCTGGAGCGAGAACCCGCATCGTCACAGGGCGGTTATGGAGAACTTGAATAAACAAAGTCCTGATTTAAGAAACAGTCTGTGTTTTCACTCAGGCTCCCTTTCTCGGTTTACTACACCAAAGCAGAGCACTTCGACAAGGGGGCATATACTTTTTCACGTTGGATTTTCAAATCCCTTCTCACTCGCTCCATTCCGCTGATGCTGCTGTACTTGTTGTCCCTTTTAGCTAAACACCGGGTCTTGCGATTTCATTTTATTATTTAAACAGCAATTCCAAACTCCTCTTTAGATCTTCCATTTTGTCCTCTCACAGGGAGCTCTGGGGCTGTTTTATTATATTTGGTGTGTCGTCTTTTACTTTTATAAAGAGCGTTTTGAAAGGCAGAGTTGAATAAAAAGTATTATAACCACCATCATCATCATTCCATAAGAAGCCATCAAGTGTGCACCTCACTCAGCTCCTTGGCACCACACATGCCAGCCAGTCACAACCCGAGGCCTGGTGTCATAGAAGCACCCACGCTGGCAAGTCACCACACTCCCACCCGCCACCCCTTAAGTACCCTAATCTGAAACAAGACTCACCATGGCTCTTGGTGGGGATGGGGGCTCTGGGATGGCGGGCCAGTCCCAAAAGGGCCTGGCTCAGCGGCAGTCGCAACATGGCACTATAAAGAGAGAGAGAGAGAGAGAGACATCATCAGTGACTGGCAGCAGACTTCCATTGACATTCAGAGCCACAGGCTGCCAGGCAGACAAATGGCACTCATTCTAAAATGTTCACTGAGAAGTAAAAATACAAAATAATTTGACAATGTGGAGTGTAAATACAAAGAGGGCCGTTTCATTAACGTTAGGTAGAATGCCCAGAGGGGACTGGGTGGTCTCGTGGCCTCAGTACCCCTGCAGATTTTAATTTTTTTCTCTCCAGCCGTCTGGAGTTTTTTTTGTTTTTCTGTCCTCCCTGGCCATCGGGCCACCTTACTCTTATTCTATGTTAGTGTTGTCTTATTCTAATTCTTACTTTGTCTTTTAATTGTTTTTCTTCATCATGTAAAGCACTTTGAGCGACACTATTTGTATGAAAATGCGTGACAGAAATAAATGTTGTTGACAATGCGAGGTGCTGCTACATGAAAGTATGCATAATGACGTGACCTGGGGGTCTTGGTGCGCTCGTGAAGGTCCTCACTCAGTCTCTTCAGCTAGTAAATGTTCAAATCAAATACCACGTGAAGAATAAACAGAGGAAATGAGACCTAAACTCTAGAGCGCCTCCGGGAGGCTACCTGGGAAATACAGTGTGTTGTTATAAATGAGGAAGAACTCAATTGGAGATTACCGAGAGAGACAAAGGAATAAAGCAAAGTCATAAGAATGGCAGACACCAGGCCTTACTTTCACATAAACGTTAACAAGTCCAAAGCAACAAGTTGGAGACTTGCAAATCTGAGCTGAACAGGCCATGGTGGGCCAGACACCACTGCAGGTCGGTCACAGGATCCAGAAGTTTCAAATCGATTCTCTCCAGGAATTCTCATTGACTCTTCTCTCTGAACTGGATTTTTTAGGAACTCTGGGGCAGAAAGTGCCAATGTGTTACAAAGCTCAGAAATCCAAGTGACAGCAGGTCCAGATGGCATCCCAGGATGTGTTTGTATGATTTGTGACAATCGGCTTCCACCAGTGTCTGTGGTAATATTTCACCTCTCCTTAACTCAGTCTGCTGTCCTAACATGCTTTAGGAGAGCCACCATCGACCCTGTACCTACAAAAATCACGTCCAACCTGTCAGAATGACCACCGTCCTCATGGCAACGACGCCTGTAGCAGTGAAGTCTGTCACGATGTTAGTCAAGAATTACACACGCAAGTCCTTTTAATTACACAGCGATCCCTCTCCCACTTGGACAGAGGCAGTGGCGCTCTAAGAATTATGTTTCTGAACTTCTCTAGCGCCTTCAACACCATCCAACCTCTGCTCCTCAGGGACAAGCTGACAGAGATGGCAGTAGACTTACACCTGGTGGCATCGGTGGATCGTGGACTATCTTACAGACAGACCTCAGTATGTGCGTCTCGGGAACTGCAGGTCTGACATTGTGGTCAGCAGCACAGGAGCGCCGCAGGGGACTGGACTTTCTCCAGTCCTGTTCAGCCAACATACATCAGACTTCCAATACAACTCGGAGTCCTGCCACGTGCAGAAGTTCACCGACGACACTGCTATGGTGGGCTGCATCAGGAGTGGGCAAGAGGAGGAGTATAGGGAGCTAATCAAGGACTTTGTTAAACGGTGCGACTCAAACCACCTACACCTGAACACCAGCAAAACCAAGGAGCTGGTGGTGGATTTTAGGAGGACCAGGCCCCTCATGGACCCCGTGATCATCAGAGGTGACTGTGCAGAGGGTGCTGACCTATAAATACCTGGGAGTGCAGCTGGATGATAAACTGGACTGGACTGCCAATACTGATGCTCTGTGTAAGAGAGGACAGAGCCGACTATACTTCATTAGAAGGCTGGCGTCCTTCAACATCTGCAATAAGATGCTGCTGATGTTCTACCAGACGGTTGTTGGTGAGCGCCCTCTTCTACGCAGTGGTGTGCTGGGGAGGCAGCATAAAGAGGGACAAACTGGTGAGGAAGGCAGGCTCTATTGTAGGCACGGAGCTGGACAGTTTGATATCCGTGGCAGAGTGACGGGCGCTGAGCAGGCTCCTGTCAATCATGGAGAATCCACTGAACAGGATCATCTCCAGACAGAGGAGCAGCTTCAGCGACAGACTGCTGTCACCATCCTGCTCCACTGACAGACTGAGGAGACCTCACACTACGCGACTCAGGGGGGGAAACGTTAACATTATACAAAGTTATTGTCTGTTATACCTGCGTTGTTATCACTCTTTAATTTAATATTGTTCTTTATCAGTATGCTGCTGCTGGAGTGTGTGAATTTATAAAGTGTCTATCTCTCTCTCTACCTAAAGCCACTGCCGTTCACACGTCGCCCCAGTAGATCCACAGATGAGGCCATCACCTCGATCCCACATACAGTACTGGACAGCAGGAGAGGGAAGTAGGCGTGAATGAGGTTCATAGACTAATCTGACACCATAAACCCCTCTAAGTCCTCATGAAGCTCAAGACCCTGCGTCTGAACACCTCACTGTGCAGGGTGTACAGATAAGTTGCCCCCTTACGTTTCACCTCTGGTAATTTTCACCCTGGTATTGATGAACACATCTATAACTGCAAGTATAAATGTAATAAAGCTTATTCAAGCATTTGAAGATTTAATAGACTCGGATGACTTGGTGCTCTGAAGTTACAAACACTGGAAGACGACGACGGAGAGGCCGGCAATTACCAACGTTTTCAACTGAATTATGGAATGTTTACGAACGTACGCTGAACGATCACATGGAGGGATGGCACTTGTGCTGCGTTATTCCCAAATATTTACAGATTCATTGATGCTTTAAAAAAACGACACAACTACGTGCCGGTAATCCAGGCAATCGGAGAAACGAGACGTGTGCTGCTATTTCTGCCCAGAATCAAAGGAAAAGCCCAACATTTGAAAATCGTAATGTAACTGATTACCTTGGAGGCATCGCATACGACTTTGAGTTCTAATCAATAATTTCATAAATGGAAACTATTTTTTGTGACAATAAAATTACAAAGATATTAATTTGGTACGTAATTGTATTTCACTTATGCGATATTCATTTTTGTAAAGCCGTTTGGATTCGTTTAATCAAAGTTAAAATGTATATATGTTTACAGAGCGTTTCATTTAAGTGATGCACTACTGCTATCATTTTGCAACAAAAATGTTTAAATTAGGAAAGTCAGTTTTGAACACCGATAACGATTATTCACTTTATTTTTTCTAGAAATTTCCAACACTCAAAACGTCTGCGTGTGGGTATTAGAAGTTATTGGGGTGGGGGAGAAATATCATGGAGGGGAAAAGTAGTGGGGGCAAAATGTCCGTAAACCACTGTGCAGATGGAGCTTCAACTTTCTGACTGGCAGACCTCAGGTGGTCCGAGTGGGTGGCCGCACTTCTTCATCCCTCACTCTCAACACACACGGGGGGCTCCACAAGGCCGTGTTCGGAGTCCTCCGCTAGAGGACCGTGTGGCTGCACAGGACTCGGACATCACGGTCAGGTTGGCTGATATCACAACTGTGGTAGGCCTCATCCCCAGCAACAGCGAGTGGAGTGGAGAGTCAGGACAACAGCCAACAGCTGAATGTCAGCAAGACAGAGGAGTCGACTGTGAAAACAGCAGGGGGACAAACACCCATTTCAGGAGTAACGACCCTCGGGTGGAGATAGTGGACAGTGTAAAACACCTCGCAGGGGACCTGGCCTGGTCCAAGCACATCGGCACATCATCTTTACCACCTCAGACTGCACTCCCAAATACTACAGAACTTCTATACATCCACCATTGAAAGTATCCTGACAGGAAGGACCACCACCGCCCGCTTTGGAGAACGTAGGGCTCTGCAGAGAGCGGTGTGGTCAGTTACTCCTGTCCACAAAAATGGCCATTGGCAGCACAGACGCGTCATTCCATACTGTCTCGAGGTTTGTGAATATATCGATGTTTGAATGTTTACCGGTGGTCCGAGCCCCCTAAAAGCCACTCCGATTTGTTCAAAATGACAACCATAAGCATGTGGGTATCGTTTTAGGCTGTTTTAAGGTCAACAATTACAAATGTGATGTGATTTTTGATTTTCAATCCTTTACTAGCCTTCTATGCATCCCCCCCGATTCAGAGGGTGAAAAATGATACATTTCAATTACAACTGAGAAAACGTAGAAGTGAAACATTTAAACTGAAGCACACCTTTGAATAATTCAATCATTTGACGTAACTACTCTTGTTTATTACGTACTTGTACCTCATGGAGTAAATCTGTAGCGGTCTTATGAACACTCCTCACTAGGGGGTCTGTCATGATTTTATATTATTAGTGTAATGGGCTTCATTTTGAGGTTTATTGAGAGAGCCGGGTATTTACCCGCTTGCCTCTTTTTAGACTCTTCTGCTGACCCATGTTGGAGTTGTTCACTTCCTATCGCCCCACGTCAATGTGACAAACACAATCTGATCTGAAGTCTACCGGACTTCACACGGCCGCACATGAACTTGAACCTGTCGGTCGAACTCCGTCATCCATTCAGTGCTAACCAAGACCCCTATTTAATAGCAGTCAGAGCCCACCTTACTGAAATGAGACTCAACACAGGCGACTCCGTACTGTGGGGGGCTTACCGAAGCATGCAAACTGGTCCAGGAGGATCACACGGCAATCCTCCGCCTTCAGTTAAGCGGCGCCTCGCTGCACTTTCTAGACCGGGACTTGGCTTCAGTTCCTGCCCATTCCTCCTTGGTTCGGTTTGCAGGGCCAGCTCGGTACGGCCTGGCATTCACGGCACCCTCGGGTGGTCTGCTATCCTGCCCGGGTTTGCAAGTTCACTCTAAACCTGACCTTCTCAAAGCCCCTTCGGCTGACTGAGAGTCGAGTCGGCGTCCCAGAGTTCGCCAAAGTCGGGGTGGGGGGGGCACAGGTGCACAGCTCCTCACCCGCAGGACACCCCGAGGCGCTATTCGAGGTCCCATCCATGATATCTCGTCCCCTGGTCGTGTCCGGACGGCAGGCTCGTTTTCCTTTACGGTGCCGGCACTCAAGGACATCGGAATGACGGGGTCACGTCGGCCGTGTATTAACACACCTCGCTGGGACGACGAGCCGAGCTCAGCCGTCTCCTCCTACTGAAGCGGCAGTAGTATCAGCGGCGACGTGCTCAGCGCACCCCAAACCCGTAGCGGCGCTTCTCTTACCGTGATGCGATTCGGCCTCCTATCGCTCAGCAGAGGCGCATTAGTCAATATGGCGGCTTCGACAATCTCCGGCGACCTCTCGGAAAAAGCCGAAGGCCGCCGGCCAACGTATTACGTTTAAAAATGTTTACAAACACAAAACAACAAAGAGCATGCGCCACAGAATCACTAAGAAAGCCCGTTTATGCTTTTAATGCGTTTATTATTAAAGACGTACAAATAACGCGTTTCAGGTTTGAACTTTGACCCGTGACGTCACGAGTTCAGGCAGCTGTTATGTGTGGTTGTGCTGCTGTTACCAGATCTACCGTGACAGCAGAGTAGAAAGGAAAAAGTAAAACTATAATCGTATAATACTAATGGCGTGCTTATGATCTGATTTTAAACTGCCGGCTAATTAACTTGACGTGCGCTAATAAAGAAGAGCTGCCGAGACGGTGACGGTCAGATTACGTACTTACAAAATAAATCCGTTTAAATGGCAGAACAGAGAAGAAGGCGACTGCACGGGATATAAAGAATATAAAGTAATAATTATAATATAGAATAAATGCACATCTTCATGTTTTAGAGTCGGACAGAACTGAAGACTGAATGGTGTGAATATTTTTAATTTGTTAGAATATTGTTGAACAATATGTTTTCCCTGATAAAGACATCGTTTTTAGCAATACTTATTTCTGGTTTTAATATCACTTGCATAGTGTTGATAATCATTTTTTTTTTTCATACGAAACATAAATAAGATGAAGCTACAAACGGATAGCGGCGAAACTTAACGAGGCCGCCTTTAGTTCAGGTCCTCCAAAGCTGTTCTGCGCACGCGCAGTATTCATTTCACCCCATACGTCTCCGTACCCATCGATTTGTGTAACTTTAGGAAAAAAAACGCTGGCTGTCGGCGAGTAATAACCGTAAAAGTCCGCTGTTCATTTCGTCGCTTTGACTATTAAACATTTCAATATTTGCTCGTGCAGCAGATTTCCACAAGGCAGCGCCAGCTCGCAGTCACAAATCCGTCCGTTCCGAGCATTAAATGGCAAACGTTATTGCTGCTTTCTTCGATTTTATTTGCAGGATTAAATTCGGTTTTCCGCATGGTTGTATTTTTCTGGGTCTCTGGACCACCAGACTGATCCTTTAATGAAAAGCGTTTTTGCTGTTTGCAAGTAGCTGAAGTGTGTGGTCAGTCGGTCAGTCAGCCAGCATTGCAGCTCAACGGGTAACAGAAATGGAAGACTTCAATATTCAGAAAACAAATAGGAATGTTCTTCTAAAGTGTTTAAGTTAGTAATAAATATTAATACCGTGCATAATATTAGAAACAAAAATCAAAGCGTATTTGGCGTATGCCTCAGTCCGTTGGATTGTATTTAAGGTACAAAGATACTTTTAAGAATAGTGGAAAATGTTGTACGTTTGTTCTTCTGCTCAACTCCATTACTGCTGTTTCTGATATCAGAGTAAGAATGAAAGAAAGAAAGAAAATCGAGTTTGTGAACTTTGTTTAGTTGGACTTTTTTTTCTTTTCTAATTGCCATTCACATCAACAAAGCGGGTAAAGGTCTCTGCAGTGACGTGCCAGACAGTAGTGGGGGGGCATTCTGTCACCCTGAACGGGTCACTTCATCTGCCTGTGCTCCTCAACAAAAACCCTGTTAGCCCTTCAGTTGAAAAGCTGAGATTTGGCAGGGTGGTACATCTAGGGCAGTGCCAAGCAAGGTCCATATGGAGCTGTAGGTGGGTGGTCCGGAGTGTGGGTTTGAATGCTGGAGTGCCCACCCCGCTTGACTCGGTGTCCATAGCGCACAGTCAGTATTATTAGATTTTGAGAACTGGCAGGGTGTGGGTGGCATTCTGGAGCACGCGCCCCTTCAGTTACCTAAACAGCGCCCCTCGGTGTCCATAGAGGGGGTAACTTGAAGCGCGTGCACTTATCGAGTCACATAAACGGGGCCCTGTGCTGTGAACCGTGCCCTGGGTGGCCGCCTATGTCACCTAATGGATTGGCTGGCACTGATATGGGGCAAATCACCAGGACAAGTAAACCCCCTAAAATCTCCAAAACGCTTTGACGGATTTGATCACAATTTGTTAAAAAGGATGTGCCAGGCGTTTTGTTTTATTTGTCGATATCTATTACTATTATGCTAATGTACCTGCTCTGAGAGTGTGCTTTATGCAAATGAAAGATGAAGCAGAACCGATTGACAGGCCACACAAATGGCACCACTAACCAATAGGGTGGATGGGTGAGTGAAGAAGGGGCGTGGCCTGAACAGGAAAAAGCGAAAGTTTAGCGAAGCTCAGCGGCTTTAGTTCTCTCTCAGATCTTTACCAGCTCTCAGCTTGGTTATCTCATCTGCTCCATTGACTTCCAGTGTCCCATTGTGGTACTATGGGGGGGGCCGAACCCCCCTGAGTGCGATGCTTAAGTAGTGGAATACCTCAACATTGGTCGTGGAGAAGCCACAGAAGTTGTGCTGTGTTAATACATCAGTGTAACCCACAGGGTAACGGCCTTCACGTGTCTCCTCATGTCTGCGGCCTTTAAAGTGGCACTGCGTGCCAATGACGAGAAACACTAAAAGAAATCCTGCACCTGAGTGGACGGCATCTACAAACTGAAACTGTAAGCCTCTGATCGTGAGAATGACATACAGTCGTGGCCACAGGTTCTGAGAATGACACAAATATGTTTGTATCGAGTCCAGAATGTCATGAAGAGAATTATCAGATGAATTGCAAGGTCCCTCACTGCCATGAGAATGAACTTCAATCCCAAAAACCACTGCATGTCAGCCCTGCCACCAAAGGACCTGCTGACGTCACTTCAGTGATCCTCTCGTTACCTCAGGTGACAGTGACAACAGGGACAAGGCTGGAGGTCACTCTGTCACACTGATGGAGTCACAATAGAGAGGAGAAGAAGACATCAGGGCGCCCAAGAAAGTCCAGCAAGCGCCAGGAGCGTCTTCTAAAGTGCATTCAGCTGTGGGCACCACCAGGGAAGAGTGGGCTCAGGAATGGCAGCAGGCAGGTGTCAGTGAGGTGAAGACTTTTGGAGGATGGCCTGGTGGGTGTCAAGAAGGGCAGCAAAGAAGAAGAACATCAGGGACAGGCTGATATTCTGGGATGGACTGCTGAGGACTGCTGGGGTGAAGTCATCTTCTCTAATGAATCGCCATTCTGATTGTTTGGGGCATCTGGAGAAAAGAGCAGGTGAGCGGCACTGCCATCAGTCCTGTGCCAGGCCAACAGTAAAGCATCCTGAGACCACTCATGTCAGCCAAGGCAGTGCAGGGCCCACTCACTCAATTGTGCCTAAGAACACAACAACCATGAATAAAGAATGGCATCAAAACATCAACTGAGAGCAACTTCTGCCAACCATCCAAGAACAGTCTGGTGACCATCTCACCAGCACTTCAGACGGGGTCACCGACTTGAAGCTCAGCACGTTTGAGGCCGGCCAGGACTTGGATGGGAGGTGGGGAGGCCAGCAGGGGCACTTGACCTGTGGTCTGTGTGTGGACCTCAATGGCCGACCCCAGTGCAGTGATGGGGACATTGGGCTGTAAATATGGCGTCCACCTTCACATGAGACATAAAGCAGAGGTCCTGACACTCTGTGGTCATCCTTGGTAAAGAGCGAGACGTTTCACAATGTCCAAGCTCAATTGTCCCCACGGCCTGGTCATTCTGTCTCTGATTAGCTAACTGCCTCTCCCCCCTTCACCATCTAACAGCTAATGTGTGGTGAGCAAACTGGCACACAAACGGCCAGTGGGTGCCTTACATCGGTGGTGCTTGTAGGGGCTGCCATCTGTGTGTGCCAAGCGCTTTGAGTGTCATGAAAAGTGCTATATAAATGCAATGCCATCATCGTCATCATCTATGGACAGATGAGTCCAAAACTGGGCACAAGAGCCAGCAACAGACTCTCAGTGGGCACATGTACACGGAGGGTAACATACTGTACGTGTGTGTGTGTGTGTAAACAGCGTGAATCTTGTAAAAATGAGCAAAGCAGCCTGGTGACCCCCATATGCTGTGAAGGTTCACCAATAAGCTTAAGGAACAAGTTGAAAAGTGTCCCATCTATCAAACTGCCCCCCAACGATGGCATCCAAAAGGGTTTCACGTCTTCAGGACAGGAAGGGGCGGGTCTAAGGGGCAGAACAGGAAGTGACCTCACGTGGATGAAAACGGACAGAACGTGAATACCGGCGCCCCCTGTCGACTCGGGGTGCAACTGTCGACAACCACAAGCTCTTTGAAGGCCCCCTAGTCACACGTGTGTGACAGTAGATATAGCGCCTTTAGAAAGTCTTCACGTTTGCACATTTTGTTACATTCCAGCCTTGTGCTAAAAACATTTCCATTCAGTTTTTCCACATCAAACATCACTCGGCACCCCAGAATGACAGAAAGCCAGAGCAGCGTGTTTTGAAATGTGTGCAAATTTATTAAAGATTAAAAAAGTGAAATGTCACTTGACAGCAGCATTCAGGGCCCTCGCTGTGGCTCAGGTGCATCCCCTTCTGTTGATCATCACTGAGATGTTTGGAGTCCACCGGCGGTCAATTCACCTGACTGGACTGATTGGGAGAGACACACACCTGTCTGTAGAAGGTCCACAGGTGAGCCATGAGGGCCAAGGACCTGCCTGAGAGACAGCATTGTGTCAACTGGAGATGACTGCCACACTGAAGGTCCCCAAGAGCATAGTGGCCTCCAGAATTATTCAATGGAAGACGTTTGGAACGACCAGCACTGGGCAAACAGCAGAGAAGGGTCTTGGTCAGAGAGGTGACCAAGAACCCAATGGTCACTCAGACTGGGCACTGGAGAACCTGTGACGAGATGGGAGAAACTTCCAGAAGGATAACCATCACTGCAACACAGGATACAGTGGTCTGATGGCACACGAACGCCCACTTTGAGCCACCGGAAGGATTCACAGAGTGTAAGAAACAAGATTCTCTGCTCTGAGGAAGCCAAGCTTGAACTGTTTGACCTCAATCTGAAGTGACACATCTGAAGGAAATCGCAAAGCCATGTCAACGGTGAAGAATGGTGGTGGCAACATCAGAAACTCAGAGACTAGACAGGGTCAAAGTTCAAAGATACCATGAATGAAAACTGCCCACTGCCCCCTGGACCACCGACTTGGCCAAAGATTTACAAAGCAGAGACAACACAAGAGTGACTTAGGGACAACTCTGGGAATGTCCTTAAGTGGCCCGCCAGAGTCCAGATTTACCACCTCTGGAGAGATCTGACCATCGCTGTCCACTAGAGGGTCTCCAACCTGACAGAGCTTGAGAGGACCAGCAGAGAAGAACAGCCGACAATCCCCAAATCCAGGTGGGCAAAGCTTGGCGTGTCAAACCCAAGAAGACTTCAGGCTGCCAAAGGGGATTCAACTAACAAATAAAGATACAGGTATTTCTAAAATGATGGCTTCACTTTGTCATTCTGGGGTGTCGAGTGTCACTTGATGAAGGAAAAAAAAATAAATTAAATATGAAGAAAGTGAAGGGACTTTCTGAACAAAATCTAAATAATCAATGCAGACCTCAGCGTTAGTGTTTCCAGTGCAACATCTACTGGAAAGTAATTTGTAATGCCTGACATAATAAAATGCACCGCATTTGTCATTCCAACAGATGGCACATCACAAACATTAACAATGCTTAAATGAATCCCATACCAAATGGCATATAACAGAAACTAATTCGCTGCATTTGTCATTCCAACAGATGGTGCATCAAGCATTAGCACTGCTTTTACAAATCCCATAATAAAAGGCATATAACAAATACACACAAACGCTTGCCCTTTTCTTCAGGTGGATGTTGTACTTATGGTGGTCTGTTCAGTACTCTTACAGTGGGAGCCAGTGGTCAGAACAGAGGACTGTGAAACGCAGCTGTGCAGGATGGCCAAGCTCTTTAATGATCCTGTTTGCCTTTTTTAAGGAAGCAAGTGTTGTAGATGTGCTGAATAGCTGGCAGCTGGTGCCTGTCATTGAGTGCCACCTTCACCACCCTCTGAGGTGCTTTACCATCTTGAGCTGCGCAGGTGCCATGCCAGGCTGTGGTGGACTCCTGTGTGAACCTGCACAAGTTAGAGAGGGCAGACGTCTGAGAACATCAGGGCACTGGGGGGCCTTCTTGTGGTGCCCACTGCAGTTGATGGTTAGTGAGGGTGACTTCAAGACATGTAAATCTTCTTACCCTCTTCACACCTCCCCTCTGATGTACTGTATGTTGCTGTGTGTTTTTCAGAATTATATGCATTCCTGCATTTGTGTAGCACTGCTGGGATCGGCTCCAGCTCTCTACAGAAAGGACCATGACAAGAATATGGCCACTTACCCATACTTGTAAAATGTTAAACCACGTTGAAAGGTGACAAATCTTTTCTAGTTTTAGCCATTGGCAGACAGAAGAAACAATGTTGCCGTACCGCTGCGCCCCCTGCAGGTCGACTGTCCATCGCTGGTTTGCAGGCGCGCTTTTGAGTAAAGTGACGTCAAGGGGCGGGAGCGTCCTGCGCTGATACCGGAGATGGGGCGGGATAGTCATGTGCTGGTGGGGCGGAGGAGAAGAAGATCTGCACGCCGATTGGCCTCTCACCTTGCCAGTACGCAGTCAGAGGGGCGGTGCCAAGTCTTCCTGCCCTATAAGAAACCCTTCGGCCATTTTTGCGGTCCTTTCGCCGGCCTGGTCTTTGCTGTTAGTTGTAGTTTTTGTGTTGAAGTGAAGGTGCACAATGGGCTTCGGTGACCTCAAATCCCCAGCTGGCCTTAAGGTCCTCAACGACTACTTGGCTGATAAAAGCTACATCGAAGGGTACGTCTAGCGGGGTGTTCACTGCCACGTGTGCGGCGGCGGGGAAGAGGCCCTTGCAGGGGCCAGGCGTGCGGCTTAGCCCGGGCGACCAGCCGATGAAAAGCCTCGAGTGGGCCGCACCGCTTTATGGTGGCTGCTATCTTCTTACGAAAAGAAGGATGCGAACGCCCGGTGGGGAGAAATGTGTAGAGCCCGCCCGCCGAAACGGCTGACTGCGACGGGCCTGTGTGCGCGCCTGTTCGGCAGTGCTGCCAGGTGGGGGCGCTGCTGGCCTTTGGAAGGCTGCGTGTCTCCTCTAAGCCGCACGCCAGTCACTCCATTGCGTTTTTCTTTCTTTTCCGTGCTCTGTTCGTCAAGGTTTGCTCTTGTCCTCCAGGTTCGTGCCCTCCCAAGCAGATGTCGTGGTTTTTGAGGCGCTGTCCAGTCCGCCGCCATCGGACCTCTTTCACGCCCTTCGCTGGTACAACCACATCAGGTCTTACGAGAAGGAGAAGTCGAGGTACGTAGGCGCCATCGTGCCGTGACAGGGCCGGGCCTGCGCCCTAAATCTCGGTGGCTTGGCCGGCTTTCATTGTGCAGTTCTGTGTCGGTTTATATGATGAATTTTTAATCACCATCTTTCGACTGATACTCGATGATGTGCTTTTCTTAAAACCTGAACAAACCGGCACGTCCCTCTTTCTTTTCCTGCCTTTTGTCTTCTCCCTCGGGGTGCCTCATGGCCCTTGTGCTCTCCCCCTTCCAGCCTGCCAGGAGTAAAGAAGCCTTTGGGAAAGTACGGCCCGGCAGAGATCGAGGACACCACAGCGGCCGACAGCAAGGCGGCGGCGGCAGAGGAGGACGACGATGACATCGACCTGTTCGGCTCAGACGAGGAGGAGGTGGGTTGGATTGTGAAGGTTTGTGTTTGTCAAGCTGCCCCTTTGTCCCGCAACGCTACAACTGAAGTTTGTTTGCTTTATTTTAGGAGAGCGAGGAGGCAAAGAGGATCAAAGAAGAACGCCTGGCACAATACGAGGCAAAGAAGTCGAAGAGTAAGTGGCTTGTGGTGTTTAATAAAGTGCCCCTTTAGTGGAGGCTGGCGAGCTGATGAGCCAATTCACCATCTTTCGGCTGACTGAGTGATGGACCTCTTTACTTCTGATCGCCAGTCTGGCGGAAAGGCCTGCTCGGCGGTGCCTCTGTACAGCAAACTCAAATTGTTTCTCTCTTTGTCTGTCAGAGCCGGCACTCATCGCCAAATCCTCCATTCTCCTTGATGTGAAGCCTTGGGACGATGAGACGGACATGGCGAAGCTGGAAGAGTGCGTTAGGAGTATCAGCATGGACGGCCTCCTGTGGGGCTCCTGTGAGTGGCCACCTCTTCACTTTATACCACTTGTGTTATGCTGAGGAGCTGCTGCTGCTGCGGTGGTGGCATCTGGCGGACTTGACAGCAGGCAGCCTTCTAGTGGAGCGGTTATGGGGATTGATGCTGTGGTCCGGGCATTCAATTAGAGTTTCAGGTTTACAATTTCAAGGCATTTAGCTGGCCGGCCACTTTCAGAATTGGGTAGTGAAGAATTTTAAATCGACACAAATGCGTATTTTTAAAGCATGTTCATTGCTTCCCTTGTTTGGTCACATCTGACACGGGCACAAAGACAAACTAAACCAAATCCGAGGTAGCAATACCGTTTGTTCCACATCTGACTCGGGCACATCTCAAAGTGCACAGAATTAGCAGTAACGTTTATTTTCATTTTGAAATATGAGCTCCAATTTAAAGGGGTGGTCATGACCAGCGAGGGATTTGGGATTCATAGAATTTAAACATCCACACGTTTTAATCAGGCAGAGGTGAAGTTTGAGTTCAACAACCAAGCCCCCCAAAGAGAAACTACCAGAGTACAGTAAATGTTTTAAGATCAAGTCGCCATGTGTGGCACGAGTGGACGGGTACGTCGAGTTTAACGATTTGGCTTTAAAATGTCTGTGCAGAGTTGTTGGGTGGCGAGTAATGAATTATTGATTTTTCCTGAATCTTTGATTCTTTGGGCTCCTATTGATGACTTTTAACTGAGCACCCACTACACACGTGAAGACGACTGAAGTCACAAATGGCTGTTTTGAGTTGACTGTCTGCCGTTGAGCGACTGTAGTACACCTTCGACCTTAACACATGGACTTCATGTTTGTTCCCTGTTTGTACAGGATATTCCCTACTTGCTGGTGCTTCGTTTTTTGCTCAGGTCTTCTGCTTTGTCTTCAGTGACCAGCTCAGCTGTTGAAGTTGCCCAGTGTTTCTTGAGGGTACAGCATAATGCCATACAGCCTGGCACAGTGTCCGGTTTCAGAAACTGAAGCCCAGGTTCACATTCATTAACCCGAAAAATCTGAACAGCCTAACATGGCCACTCAAGTCGGGCAAAGTGAAATTTCACAGGTTGGCACCTCATTTAAAGTCCAATGCCAGAGGGCTTGGCAGGTTTTCCTTTCTGCCATCTTTAATCCGTTTATGCTGCGGTTTGACTTCCTTTAGTTTTTTTTGACACCGTCCTTAAAGTAGCCACTGATCAGATGTGAAGTGTGCCCACAGGTGGGCACTCAATCTCCATTAAGACTATGCTTGTTCGTTACTAGTGATGGGAAGTTCGGATCATTTTACCGACTTGGACCTTTGAGTCAGCAAAATGAGCGAATCTTCAAGTCATTTCGTTCATTTTAGCAAAATATAATTAAAATGTTACCTCCCTAACACATCTACTGCTTACACAAATGTTGATCACATGAAAATGCGTTTTAGATATTTTTGATAATTTTATGATTTCTAAATATGATCTAACAAATGTTAGTATTTGACTGAGGTACTGAGCCGGTAAGTGGTCACATGACAGAAGAATGAGACTCGAGGAATGAACTAATCAATTCTGTTTCTGGCTCGGACTGCATAGGTTAAGCTTATGGGGCTGTCACGTGATGAACGAACGACTCGAACCCGAAGACTCGAAACGGGTGAATCAATAATTCCAATACAGAAACTATAGGAAGTTGCACAAATGCGCATGCGCGACTGAACGAATCACTCCCACGAGACGCCTCGTTCTTCCCGAGTCACATTAACGATTCGTTCAAAATGAACGACCCATCACTGTTCGTTACAGCGGTTGGTCATTTATTTGACTTTGTGCTCTTTCTGCTTCGGCACTTTTTTCTTGTAATTGTTTTGTGGACCTGAGCAGACCATCTGAGAGCCCCCCGCCGTCCTGTTTTAGATGTCCCATAACTTAGCTGGTCATTTAAAGTTAAGACAAATGTTAATGAGTGGGTTTTGCTAATTAAGGAAATGGTTGGAATGTAAACCTGCAGCCCTCCATGATGGAGTGGGACACCCTGAGTTAAAGGGGTACTCGGCCCAAAGATGAGGGTTTTGTGTTTCCGTGTAGTTTATAGTGATGGCTAAGATTTGTGGCTTTCATGTGCAGCGTCCCTTCTGGTGACCATTATAAAAACGTAGACCTCGGTGCTGCTGATGGCAGTGCGCCATCTGTTGGAATGTTTTTTGTAATGCATGTAGTAAAGCTGCATTGCATTGGGCGCTCATAGTAAACTCTCATAATTGCTGCACATGTTTGATGGGCCCTCTGTTGGAATGCCTAATGCAATGCAGTTACTGATTTGTGCCGTCTTTAGGAGTGATGATGCCAGCCACTGGATGGACTGGCAGACGTTTGTGCCTTTTATTGAAGATGGGTACAAATCAGAGCTGTGCGTGTCGTGTGTTCACTCGAGGGCTGAGTGAGCCCTTTACCAGTGTGTGTGATTGGATGGAGTGGTGGGTCTTCATTTCTGAGCTCGGCCCCATTGAACGAGTTTCTTTTGTAGACATTGAGGTTTTTTCTGAACGCAGTTCTGTATTTTTGTGAGCCTCCATCTGGAGAAGTTGACCTGTAGGTGACGTGACGCGTGTAACTGGAGGCTTTTTAAAGGGATGTCTGAATATTTTTTTGCACAACAGCAAATTGTCTCCGACTCTTGAGGTTAAATTAGTTTTCTTGGCCATCACTACAAACGTGTGGTAAGTGGCATGGCGCTTTGCACTCCATTTGTTTTAGCAGCTGCAGAAAAAGCGAGTCAGCATTGTCTGCACATTCCTGCCTAATTCATGAAGTGGTGGTGTGAGCCTGCCTTCCTCCTGCCATGTTTAAAGGACTTGAATTTAATTTTCAAATCTCGTCTTTCAGACCATACAATCAGATTTAAGTACCCGTTCACATTGTGCGTTGGTGCCCACCCTGTGCCAATTGATTGATTTAATGTCAATCATGTCCACTTTATACAGCCTTGTAAATATTGGGTGGAGGGTTTGGTCCTTGTGTCAGAGTTTAGTGTCACTTTGGGGCCCCCGACTGGCAGCTGTTGTACCCGGTGGAGGAGCCCACGTCGAGTTTTGATGCAGTGCTGAAGTTCACTCTGTCACCTGAAAGTGACCAGGACTTTCACTTGTGGCTCTCTCCACTAGTCCAGGCGTTCACTTTGTGGCAGCCAATCAGCAAGGAAGCCACAGGAACACAATGAAGTGAGAGGGCAGCGGCTTAGATGGACAATCACAAAGCACATGGACCTTAGTTTGGGGGTCCGCCTTCATGATCAGATGTGACCAAACGTTCTGGCATCAGTGAGTGTTGTGCCCTCCAAGCACCCCCTCATCTGGTTGGCTTAATACTTTTCAATGCTTAATGCTTTGCTTTTTTATTTTGCAGCCAAACTGGTCCCAGTAGGCTATGGAATCAAGAAGCTTCAGATCCAGTGTGTGGTTGAAGATGACAAAGTGGGCACAGATCAGCTGGAAGAGCTCATCACAGGCTTTGAGGACTTTGTCCAGTCGATGGACGTGGCAGCATTCAATAAGATCTAGGCAGGTCATTTTCAAGACAATAAAGCACTTTAATTTCTGCCCCAGTTTGCATTGTCATGGTCCCTCTTCTCATTTGGGAGCCTATTGAACCCGACATCAGTGATAATCCTGACGGGCATATGTGGGCACATGGGGACAAAACACTCCAAGTAACAGGAGGGTGCAAAGTGCTTTTATTAATAAAAGAAAGTTCAAAAGTGCAGAGTTCCATAAAATCCATAAATGTGAAAAAGTGGAGGTTAGAACTGGTAAAATTAATTAAAATGGGTACAAATCCACTGGCACAAACTGGGTTTTTTTTCGTTTAACCTGCGGCTCCCCTCGCGGACCTTGATGCACAGGAGTCTCCCTGACTTGCGCACGTCTCCTGGCCACTAACAGGGTCCATGACGCCCTTCCCCCCCGCCCCCCCCCGGTGTTTCAGGTCAACAACCCCAATCGTTTGGTGTGAAGGGTGCAGGTTCAGACTACAAGTGAAGTGCAATGCGGCCCACCTGTCTCACAGATTAAGGGACCCCCTCGGCTCCCTAAAGCCCCCCACCACCATAGAGAACTCGCAATTCTTCAGATGAGTGATGGGCTCTGTAAAGACAGAGATGGTCAGTGGTTTGTCAAATCAAACCAGTTTAAGGCTTATGAATGTTTAATATTATTGGTGTTAGGATTTTGATTTTTCTAACCCAGAGCAGGGGGTCATGGGGGGGCGCATATTGAGCAAAGCAGGAACAAACCCTGGACAGGGTGCCATTCTATCTCCGGGCAAAAACACACCCAACAGCTGCTAGGCATGTCTTTGAAGTGCCACCGGACACCCACGCAGACACAGGGAGAACCCAGTATGCCAACCCCAGGCCTCCACTGTGCCACCTAATACTATATTACGTTAACAGCACTCTATCCAGCGTGCCACCTTCAGGGCTGCTGGTGCCCACCAAACCCATCCCTGACAAACTCAGCTGCAAGCAAACTGGCATTCTGTAAGATGAGGGGGGAGGGCAAGAAGTGGATGCCATACAGGTCAATGTGGTGGCACCGCACACTGTCCTCGGAGCCAGCGTTTCTTTTGGCATTGGATGGCACAGTCACCCCAGCCAGCTGCAGCACAGACACTGTGGGAGGGCTGGCAGATTTGACTTTTCTGTGGGCAGCCCATTGTATGCCCACTCTTGCTATAAACCTGTAACAGTCTTGAGACGTTAGCGGGCACCCCCGTGTGGTGATGAGGGATTTCAGTGGCGTCTGCTCACGGGACCCCCTATACGGGGGACACGGCGGTCTGCGTATCGACAGCAGCCTGGCTGGTGGTCAGCGAGAGCAGCTCGGCCCCCTGCAGGGTGCGCTTCACCCGGTCCCCCAGGCCCCTGCACAGGGGGGTCCACGCCTCTCTGGACATGAGCACGTAGAAGACGGGGTTGAGGCAGCTGTTGAAGAAGGCCAGGCTGGTGGAGAGGGGTACACCGACCCGCAGGGCATCGTGGAGGGCAGCGCTCGTGTGCACCTGCAGTTCCAGCACGCTGAAGATGTGAAAGGGCGCCCAGCACACGAAGAAGGCCACCACGAGGGTGACCACGATTCGGCCAAAGCTAGATGGGCGCACCACAGCCCTGTGGCACACCTTCGCCCCCATGACACTGTAGCAGACCACCATGGTGCAGAGGGGCAGCAGGAAGCCGAGGCAGAGGCGCATGTACACCTGGGTGGCGTGTCTGCGCATGGCGCTGGTGCCATCGCTGGCATGGTAGTTCGTGTAGCACACCTCCTTGCCCCGCACCGTCACCGTGTCCCGGTAGTAAAGGCTGGGGGTGCTGAGGCCCGCGGCGAGCAGCCAGACGCCCACCAGGAGGCCCACCCTGCAGCCCGGCTTTACCCCGCTGGACCGAGTCACCGTGCAGCAGCGGTCCACGGTGACGAGGGTGAGGAAGAACACACTGGCAAACATGTTGAGAAGGCACACAAAGCTGGTGGTTTTGCACAGGGCCTTGCCAAAGCGCCAGTCGAAGCCTCTGTAGATGTAGTCGATGGACAGGGGCAGCGTCAGCACGAAGAGCAGATCGGACAGGGCCAGGTTCAGGAGCCAAAAGGGCTTCAGGGACCGCCGCAGCCTCCTCACGATCACCCAGATGGCGATGCCATTGCCCACGGTGCCCAGCACAAAGGCGATGCTGTAAATGACGATGGAGATCACGTGCAGCGCCTCCCTCTGGTGGGGGTCTGGGCTCTCATCAGTCGAGTCGTAGAACTCATAGCTGCTGTTGTAGTCATAGTACTCGTAGGCTTCGGGGTCCTCGGTGCTGGGGGTCTTCATCTGAAACGACACCGAGAAAGAAGCATGAAAGACAGCTGGGGTCAAGCAAAGGGGGTCCTGCAGGGGGAGGTCGTGATGACGCAGGCTGGGCCACTTTGGCGACCAACAGCACAGGGGGAGCGGCAGAAGACCCCCTGGACCGGGCGGCTCAGGCAGAGTGCCCACCGCGTAGGAGTCCAAAGTGAAATCCTCCCGGCAGGGGTCGCCCGAACTCCGCCTTCCCCACCAACAGTCCTCCGCTCTTCACGGGCGGCTTCCGCTGGTGGGGGGGGGCTCCTCGGTGCTCATCTGCGCGCTTGGGGTATTTAGGGCGAGGGGACCACGACAGCACGACAGCGGATAGCCCCCTCGCAGTTGAGTTCACGCGACCAGAAACACTTGACACCTGTGCAGCCCCCCACCCACCCCCAGAGCGGGTCGCAAACTATCCGGTGCCGCTCGCCCCTGACGTGTACATTGAGTGGTCCACACGTTCGTTTAAAGTCCCCGGACGTAAGGCGTCTCTCAGAGCCCCTGGCCCCCCGACTGGTCACTCACTCGGACTGCAGTATTCGCTCCGTACGGTTGACTTGCGCCTCGGTGTCCGCTCTGCCGTTCGGGTGCGCGCTTCGCCTCTTTATACCGGGAGGGCGGAGCTTAGAGAGCCACCTGACGCCCCCGAGGAAACGCATCGTTTGTCGCGACCGCAGACCGAAGTGACGCTGGCCGGCCTGTGTCTCCCTGACACCTGAGGGGGGTCCTGTGTTCCGACTCTTGATGGCTGTCCGAGCACAGCGACCAGCTTTCTTGTTTTTGGGCACCGCTCCGGTGTGGGCTGCGATGCCCGTTTTCAGTCCGAGACTGGAGTTTGCAGCGAGCGCATGACAGTCTGCGCGTATTCGGGGAGAGGCGGGGCCACATATGCAAAGAAGTGTGATGGGGCGGGGCAACCAGCTGAGTGAGGACTGCGAAACTTTTTTTCTCATCGGCTTCTTATTAAGAACCTGCAGGTGGGACGAGACGGACAAAAGGGGGCAGCATAGAGCCTTCAGGGCTGGCACGATGGGCACCACAACGGGCTGTGGCCAGTCCTCGGCCCAGTTGTGCGCATGCGCTGAAGTCCAGTAGGAAGACCAACAACACACCGCGAAAACATAAAACTGGAAAATGAAAACCCACCAGTTATGGTGGCACGGCTCTGGCAGCTTTGATTTTGATTTGTCCAGTTGCCCCCGTTACTGGTCACTCTTTTATTTATCCCAGGCACACTGGGCACAGGCAGACTGGTCGGTGGAGGCATCTGGAGAAAGCAGTCGAGACCACCAGTGAGCCAGGTGGACAAACAAGACTTTCGGGGTGGTGGACTGCTGCCATTTGCTGGAGCTATGCTGGGTTGGTCACAATGCCCAATGTTGCCCGAGAGGGGGGTGGACGCGGGTCAGTTAGTGGCTGGCAGGGGACGGGGCTGCTCAGCTGGCTTGAAGTCGAGATGAGGGCGAGTGGCACCATGAACTGCAGATGTCCTCATGTTAGCCACACAAATGAAGAGCAAGGATGCCGGGCTTCACGTCCCACGGGCTTTCTGCATGGGGTCTGCGTGTTCTCCCTGGTGGACCGGCGGGGCTCAGCTGGACCCCTGGGGTGTTTAGGGCTTGGGGGCTCACAAGGTTCCCCTGACTGCTGATTTGGCCTTGAAGGCGACATGACGTCACCAGCACAAGAAAGGCGCTTTATAGTGACCCATGCCAATCTGCCCTCATTCTGCTCTTCAGCTCTGGATTGTCCTCCTTTGCCTTTGAAGAACCCGAGCTCGTCTATGATTCGCATGTTTGAGACGCTCCTGGATATTCAGATCCACACGTGGTGTGCCCTCCGGGACCTCCTTGATAACCGACCTTCTGGCAGACTTGCTGCCGTCCTCAGAGCCCCTGTGGTCAAGAAGAAGAATCTGAGCTCAGTGCGTGTTCACCGGGCGAGGGGCTGGAGCGCCATCTAAGGATGCTCCTCCTGCCTTGTGCCCGATGCTCGCTGGCACAGGCCCTGTGACTCTGCTCTGGGTAAGCGGGTTTGGGCGATGAATGGAGGGCAGATCGATAAAATACAAAATGTGACGCAACAGAGCGATGAAATGAAGACCCGCAGAGTGTGGCTGAGGACGTTGGCACGTTTGGCGGTGAAGCGGACCGTTAAAACTAAGATCGACTCTCCCTTAGGGTGCTATATTCATTATGTCACCCGGGGGTCTTAATATGGTAACCGAGGTTGGAGATTCATCTTGAGATGCCTCTAAAGGGTCATTCGATCTGCCATACGTGTGGGCACTGGCTTGCTGGGCACCCCCTTTCTGTACTGCCTGGGGGGGTTGGCATGCACACTGCGGTCACTAAGCCCACTTCAGGACACCACGTGCTCGTGTTGACAGCTGATTGGCAGCGCGGGCACATGCATATCTGTGAGACCCCTGGGTGGGACTCTGCTCTGACCGCATGTGACGTCACCAGGAACAAACAATGGCGCTCTTTGTGTTTCCCCTCTGAAGACCCCCGCGTCATGCATCTCAGAAATGTCACCCCCTTGGCAGTTTCCTCGCCACAACCTGACCGGCCTGCACCCCCCCCCCCAAAAACAATGGACACGCGTGAAAGCCGAGTGGCGGCGGTCGAGGGAACCTGAAAGGCAGAACCTGAGTGACTCGAACGTTTTCGGGGGTCCGTGAGCCCCTCGGCTGGTCAAGAAGCAGACAGGCAGCCTGCGTGTGTGGTGACTTTCAGCGACTTTCTTATGATTTTGTGCCAACATTAGAAAAGCTGCGGGGGTCTTAACATCGTGTCGTCAATTTGGAGGGGTCGAGCATAAGAAGAAGGGGGGGGCGGGGGGTCGAGCCATGGAGAGGCTTTTTCAGATCAAGTGTTGCAGATGCAGTGCTAAGTGGAGCCCCCCAGCCCGGGAGCTGTTTGCCCGCTTTGGATGTCAAAGTTGCTTGCCTGGCGCTTTTCCACAATTCAGCCAATCAGTGACTAGTAAGCCAGAGGGCCGGCTGTGTGTGTCGATGACGTTTACAAATGTGTCCCCAAAGCGGTGACCCTCAGAGTGTGTGACACGTTAATAAAGTGTGAGGGTCGGTTACGCTGTGACACCAGCACTCGTTCTGCTACTCCATTATTTTAGCTTTAATGACAACTCAGGTAACGTTGGCGGGCCGACCGCTGCTTGGACCTGCAAGGGCACCACGAGCTCTCAGCTCAATAACGGAAAGTCCTAAAGGGTCACAACTGGTGACCGTCAGCGATGTCATGAGACAGCAGCCACCCCAGTGGAGTCAGGCTGCAGTCCTCCAGCGCTCTGCTCCGTTGTCACTTTCCATTACACGTCACTGATGTCATCACACAGTACACGTGGGGACACTGTGGTTAACATTAGGGTTATGGGAGGAGTCATTGGAGCCAAGTGACCCAAACAGGTCATCTGAACCCTCACGGACCCCCACACATCGACTTCACTGCTCTGATGTGGTCGTATCGGCCGTGGAGCGGAGCGAGCGAGTGAGCGGTGGGCTTGACAGACGGAGTCACAGCGGACTTCAGTGTCCTTGACGGCTGAGGTCCTGGAATTGCAGTTTGCTCTCAGTGGTCTCTTTGTCGACCCTTTAATTGTGCAGACCTTTACTTCGGCCTCAGGTGTCTTTATGTCCCCTTCACCTGACTTGAGTTTCTCGTTCGCTTATTTCAGTTCTTCTTCTTCTTCTCCTTTAAATGTGATGTTACTCCGTGTTTGTTTGCATCACTCCGGTGCTCTTTAAGCTCTAGTGCCCGAGGAGGCGGGGCCACCCGCTGATTGACAGCCCCGCCCCACAGGTATTTAAGGAGGAGCTGGACTTCCCCCCTTGGCGTCGGCGTCGTTTCATTTGCTTTTCCTCGATTTGCTTTCGACTTTGTAGATTCTCCAGATTTTAACTCGGCTGTGTTTTGTCTGACGTCTGTGCCCCCGTGCCATCTGCGAATGTAGCGCCTTGCCGATCAGTGAACGGCATTCAGCACAGCAGGCTGGCTGAGATATTCTTGACCCGTCGGCGAGTCCCCCATGATGTGACAACAGGCAGCTGATCTTCTTCTTCTTCTTTCAGCTGCTCCCGTTAGGGGTCACCACAGCGGATCATCTTGTTCCATCTCTTCCTGTCCTTGTCATCTTGTTCTGTCACACCTGTCACCTGCATGTCCTCTCTCACCACATCCATAAACCTCCTCTTAGGCCTTCCTCTTCTCCTCTTTCCTGGCAACTCTATCCTTAACACCCTCATCTCTCCTCCTCACATGTCCAAACCAACACCATCTCACCTCTCTGATTTTGCCTCCCAACCGTCCCACCTGAGCTGACCCTCTAATGTCCTCATTTCTAATCCTGTCTATCCTCGTCACACCCAATGCCAATCTTCACATCTTTAACTCTGCCACCTCCAGCTCTATCTCCTGTGCCACCGTCACCTGCCCATATGACACAGCTGGTCTCACTACCGTCCTGTAGACCTTCCCTGTCACTCTTACTGATACCCGTCTGTCACCAATCACTCCTGTCACTCTTCTCCCCCTCATTCCTGCACTCTCTTCTTCATTTCTCTTCCACAGTCTCCATTACTCTGTACTGTTGATCTCAAGTATTTAAGCTCCTCCACCTTCACCAGCTCTACTCCCCTCATCCTCACCACTCCACTGACCTCCCTCTCATTCACACACATGTATTCTGTCCTGGTGGTCCTACTGACCTTCATTGCTCTCCTCTCATATCTCCACCTCTCCAGGGTTTCCTCAACCTGCAGATCACAATGTCATCAGCAGACATCACAGTCCATGAGGTCTCCTGTCTGATCTCGTCTGTCAGCCTGTCCATCACCATTGGAGATAAGAAGGGGGCTCAGAGCCGATCCCTGATGTAATCCCACCTCCATCACTCCCACCGCAGACCTCACCACGGTCACACTCCCCTTGTTCATATCCTGTGCCACTCTTACGTACTTCTCTGCCACTCCCGACTTCCTCATACAACACCACAGCTCCTCTCAGTCACCCTGTCATTTGCTTTCTCAGGTCCACAAAGACGCAATGCAACTCCTTCTGGTCTTCTCTAAACTTCTCCATCATCATCCTCAGAGCAAACATCACATCTGTGGTGCTCTCTCCTGACATGAAGCCATCCTGCTGCTCACTGATCATCACCTCCCTTCTTAACTACTCTTTCCCATAACTTCTTGCTGTGGCTCATCAGTTTTGTCCCCCTGTTGTTGCTGCAGTCCTGCACATCCCCCTTATTCTTAAATATCGGCCCACCAGTCCACTTCTTCTCCACTCCTCATCATCCTCTCACTTTCCAAGATTCCATTAAACAATCTGGTTAAAAACTCCATTGCCGTCTCTCCTAAACACCTCCATGCTTCCACAGGTATGTCATCTGGGCCAACGGCCTTTCCATTCTTCATCCTCTTCATCGCTGTCCTTCTTCCTCCTTGCTAATCCGCTGGACTTCCTGATTCACTATCGCCACATCATCCAACCTCTTCTCTCTCTCATTCTCTTCATTCATCACCTCTCACAGTACTCTTTTCATCTGCTCATCACACTCTTCCTCACTTGTTTCCATCTTCATCCTTTATCACCCTAACCTGGTGCTCATCTTTCCCAGCTCAGTCCTCCCTCTGTAGCCCACCGGTCCTTTTCTCCCTCCTTAGTGTCCAACCTCTCATATACTCAGCAAAAAAAGAAACGTCCCCTGCCTTTCAACTGTTTTTACTTTCAGTAGACTTAATGTGTAAATATTTGTATGAACACTAAAAGAGTCAACACCATAAGACATAAACTAAAAATGTTTCACAATGTGTCCCTGAATGAAGGGAGGCTCAAAATCAAAAGTACCAGTCAGTATCTGGTGTGGCCACCAGCTGCTTGAAGTACTGCAGTGCATCTCCTCCTCATGGACTGGACCAGATTTGTCAGTTCTTGCTGTGAGATGTTACCCCACTCTTCCACCAAGGCACCTGCAAGTTCCTGGACATTTCTGGGGGGAATGGCCCTAGCCCTCACCCTGCGATCCAACAGGTCCCAGACGTGCTCAATGGGATTGAGATCTGGGCTCTTCGCTGGCCATGGCAGAACACTGACATTGCTGTCATGCAGAAACTCACGCACTTTTTGCCACTCCTGTCTGGTCCAGCGAAGGCGGCGCTGTTGCTGGTGATGTCTGGTAAGGACCTGCCTTACAACAGGCCTGCAAGCCCTCAGTCCAGCCTCTCTCAGCCTATTGCGGACAGTCTGAGCACTGATGGAGGGATTGTGTGTTCCTGGGGTGACTCGGGCAGTTGTTGTGGCCATCCTGTACCTGTCACGCAGGTGTGATATTCGGATGTACCGATCCTGTGCAGGTGTTGTTACACGTGGTCTTCCACTGCGAGGATGATCAGCTGTCCTTCCTGTCTCCCTGTAGCGCTGTCTTAGGCGTCTCACAGTGTGGACATGGCCTCCCTGCAGCATGCCTAATGCACGTTCACGCAGATGAGCAGGGACCCTGGGCATCTTTCTTTGGGTGTTTTTCACAGTCGGTAGACAAGTCTCTTTAGTGTCCTGCGTTTTTAGAACTGTGACCTTAAATGCCTACTTTGTGTAAGCTGTTAAGGTCTTAACGACCATTCCACAGGTGCATGTTAATTAATTGATTATGGTTAATTGAACATGCATGGAAAACATTGTTTAAACAATTTACAATGAAGATCTGTAAAGTTATTTGGATTTTTAAAACATTATCGTTGAAATACACAGTCCTGAAAAAGGGACGTTTCTTTTTTTGCTGAGTATATAACTCATCATATTCCTTATCTTTAGTCCTTGCCACCTCTCTCTTCACCTCGCGCCTTATCTCCTTGTACTCCTGTCTACTTTCTGCATCTCTCTGACTATCCCACTTCTTCTTCTTCGCCATCCTCTTCCTCTGCATACTCTCCTGTAATTCTCAATTCCACCACCAGGTCTCCTTTTCCTCCTTCCTCTTTCCAGATGTCACACCAAGCACCCTTCTTGCTGTCACCCTTACTACATCTGCTGTAGTTTGCCAGCTGTCTGGTGACTCTTCACTGCCACCCAGTGCCAGTCTCACCTCCTCCCTGATCTCCACCTTGCAGTCTTCCTTTTTCAACTTCCACCATTTGATCCTTGGCTCTGCCCTCGCTCTCCTCTTCCTCTTCTTGATCTCCAACGTCATCCTACAGACCACCGTCCTATGCTGCCTAACTACACTTTCCCCTGCCGCCACTCTGCAGTCTTCGGTCTCCTTCAGATCGACTCTTCTGCACAGGATGTCATCCACCTGTGTGCATCTTCCTCCACTCTTGTACGTCACCTTATGTTCCTCCCTTTTCTTAAAATGCGTATTCACCACAGTCATGTCCATCCTTTTGGCAAAATCCACAATCCTCTGACCTTCTTCATTCCTCTCCTTGACACCATACCTACCATCACCTCCTCATCTTCACTGTTCACCAACATGCCCATTGAAATCCGCTCCAATCACCACTTTCTGTTCATCACTTCTTTCTCCTCCATTGCACACCCAGCTTGCGGTGCATATGCACTAACAACCTTCATCATCACACCTCCAATTTCCATCTTCATCATCCTCACTCTGCCTGACACTCTTGACGTGATGTTCCTTCAGAATAACTCCGACTCCATTTCTCCTCCCATCCACACCATGATAGACCAGTTTGAATCCCCCTCTGATCCCCCTGGCCTTACTCCCCTCTTCACCCACAATATATCAATCTTCCTTCTCTCCATCATATCTGCCGACTCTCTCCCCTTGCCAGTCATACTGCCAACATTCACAGTTCCTACCCTCGGTGCCACTCTCTTTACCTTCCTCCTCTCCTCCTGTCTCTGGACACGTCTCCCCCCTCTTCTTCTTCTTCTTCTTCTGCCAACAGTAGCCCAATTTCCGCCAGCACCCTGTTGGCTGACAGTACTGGTGCCAGTCGTTGTTAACCCGGGGCTCGACCGATCTGGTATGGAAATCTGAATTGTTGTCTGCATGTTGATTTGGCAAAATTTGACACCGGATGCCCTTCCTGACTTAACCCTCCCCATTAATGCGGGCTTGGGACCGACATGAAGAAACACAATGGCTTGTGCGTCCCCTGTGGCGGGGTTACTGATACAAAGTGACAAGTCCTTTGGTGCAAACACGCAGCTTGGACCCCCTTAAAAGGGAACTCAAATGGTGCCCGTCTGTCATTTTCAACACGCGGGAGGCGTCGAGCTCGGTGACTTGTCATTCAGCTGGTTTGGCCGCAGTCCCCTGTCTGATCGAGGGGGGGCGCCGTCCCGTTTCCTTTTATAATTCTTGACTTTTGTGTAGGAAGTTGCATCTGCACAAGCCCCGCCCTCCGCCCCGCCCCAGCGTTCACATCTGAAGCTGATTCGTTGATCTGATCCTCGACCAGACGGCCCCTCAACTCCCATGCTGTGCCCTTTTCCTTTGCATACCACACAGGGTACCATGGAGGCTCCCAACCTTTGATTTTCCTTCTTTTGTCTCATTACATACGTAAGGAAATCAAATAATAAAAAAATAATGAACCAAATGAAATGCAGAGAAAAATAACGCAATGCCTCTGGGGGTCCCGAGAGTTGCTGCTGTCACCCCTGCCATTTTGGACCCGATGTGTTTATCTCTCAGTTTGTTATTCACTGAGCTCTCCGGGGCCTTCTGTTCAAATTCAATATTTGGGCAGCACAAAGGACATGGCAAAGGCGCTATATAAAGACAACTTAATGAAGTGGCATTCAATTCCCAACATCCCATCCACACTGATCTACTGCTGCCACCTGTGATGGACAGCCGGGTCCCATGCCCGGCCAGGACGCATCTGCTGCATATGTTCCGGGGGAGCCACCATGGGCAGCTCAATACCTCCCCCGGGACGCTTGGTGGCAGCTTCCCTGGCCGATGTTCGTTCCCCAGTCTCCCACATGGCTCCATGGGACATGGAGTCCTCCACAACCTGGGTGGGAGCTGGGGTGGCCGCTAGGGGGTGCTGCAGAGACTCGAGAACCCGGCTGGACGAGTCATCAGCCCCACCCGGAGGTGCAATTGGGACCAGGTGGTCAAGCACCTGGATCACTTCCGGGTGGGCTATAAAACGGGCCAGCCTCCACCACTGGGAGGCCAGAGTCGGGTGGAGGAGGACAAGGTTGCCTGAGAGGAGTGGTGGTGCAAGGTGGAGAGTTGTTGGTGTTGGTTTAGTGCTTTTGGCACTGTGTATTGCCTGTGGGTCACGGGTGAAGAAAAATAAAAAGCCTGTGGGACTTTTACACGTGCCTCTGCATAATCTGTGCCAGGTCGGGCGCTATATAGCGCCTTTTCACACACCGTATTTATCCTCCCTTCTCAGGGGTCTCCATTCATGTCCTCACTCCTGTGGGGTCCCTGCTGGTCTGATATTCTGATCAGGACTGAATCCAGGATGGCTCTCAATGTCAGGACTTGACACAGCAATGGAGTGTGAGGCTTCAAAGAGGCCAGGGCCTTCCCGAGCTGGTCTAGGACAGGCCTCAACCCAGGCAGTCTGACCCCCCGACTTCACAGGAAGGCCTCGGCCTACACAGGCCTACCAAAGGAAAAAGGGCTTTTAAAAGTCCAGAAATAAACTGCATGTCCCAAATATATCAAAATTACCTGAAAGAACAAGGCCAAAGTGAAATCTTTATAAGGACGAATACTTAAAGACAGAAGCAGAAAATGGCAAAAGGCAAGAAATTGGCAAACAAGACCCCATGCGAAATCTAAACAGAATCCACAAAACTGGAAATGTCGACCCCAACAAAGTGGACCCCAGCCAATGAGCCCCTAAGAGTCGAATCTAAAGGTGTAGGTGTGGCTTGAGTGGCGACATCACGGTGGCCCCGCCCCTGGAGGTTCCACCCACAGGAGAACAACACAAAACACATAAAAACGTGTTGTGAGTCTCAGACATACCAAGATGGGGGGGGGGGGGGGTGAGGACCCCCTAAAGTCAGTTCCCCACATAACCAGCCAAATCCAGCCTGGCAAGCCCCAAACACGGGGAGCTGATGAGAAATGTCAGTCATCTTCGGACCCGCTTAGTTCTGACCAGGGTCACTGGGTGTGCTGGAGCCTATCCTGGCCAGCAGGGGGCACAAGGCTTGGACAGGGTGCCAGCCCACTGCAGGGCATGCAAGAAATGCCCCAAAATAGATCAGAATCCCCCCAAGAGGGAGGATGACGGTAAACCCCCACATTGTGCACAGAAGGGCAAAGAAAGAGTCTTTATAAATAAAGGATTTAATCACAAAAACAGGAAAAGATGAGGGAAGGCACAGAAGAGCACAAATGGGCAAAAGGAGGTGCGTGAGAGGCAGTCGCACAGAAAGCGAGTCTCAAGACACAATCAGCAAAACACAAGCAAACCTCAGAGACGTCCAGCAACGCAATGGGGGCGGAGTCTGGAGCGGTGATGTCAGCATGGCGCCGCCTCATGGGGCTCCTCCCACAAAACAGAAAGAATGGAGGGGCAGGACATGATAAGAAAGAAAACAGAAAAGACGCAAAAATACAAACATTCAGGCACAAGTCGGAAGAATAAATAAAGAAAACAAAGATAAGCGATGTCACAAATAAAATAACACATCAGAAAGAAATAAAAGGAAACACAACAGCGGGGGGCGCTACATCAGGCAGCAAGTCATTCAGCAGACGTGTCAGTCCGTCCACAATCCTCCGCGGGTAAAGTGTACACATGTGGGCATGGAACCCTCCCAGGACTGGATGCCAAGGCACTCAAATTCCCAAGGACCACTTGATCAAGAATGGCAGCTTGGAAAGAAAGGTCAGGTGAATGGCACCATGGAGATGCCCATCAAAGGTGGTCTAACGAGCTCACGTCACCAGGACACCAACCTGGGTGGTAAAGGCTGTGGTCCTATGCAGAGTTTTTATACCCGAGGACAGAGTGATGGGCACCCTCTCACAAACACCCACCATCACTCATTTCAACTTATTAGGCACACTTTGGGGTTTGGGAAGGAAGACCACAGAAATTCCACACATGCCATGACAAGAGAGCCCTGGAGGCGTGTGGTGCCTTCATGCCACCCACAACAGCACAGTAAGACAGGGGAGAGGACTGAGGCCAAGGAAGAAGACATGAGGGTCCTAAGATACAGAAACGAGCCAACGGGCCGGACCTCCTCTCTGCTTACAGGCCTTCACCCTCTGGGTGGTAAAAATCAAACGTCTGGGACCACCAAACTGGCACAGCCTGGCGATACAAGCAGACCACTCGATATGATGGATGGTGTCCCTGTGCCCGTACCCGAGCAGCCTTTCAGATGTGTAGACTGGAGTTATCTGTGGAATGTTCTAGACCATCTGGAGTCTGGAACGCTGGACGTGAATTTGCTTTTGTATGCCGTTTGAAAGTGAGTACCACAAGCTCGTGCATCGATGACATTGCCAGGTGGTGAAGATGTTGTGGCACAGATCGATTCCAAATCCTTGGGTGACATTTCCTGGGGGAGTGAGCAGGACCCTCGTTATTGATATCAGCTGAGCGCACAAAAGCAGAATCACCAAAGGCTGATTTAGACGGGCGCCATGCTGTGCGGACTACGAGCTACTGGCATCTCCAAAGTAGCTGCACCCCAAATGGCTTTGTGCTTTTGTTATTAACATATGTGGACATTAAGACGTGACCGTCATGGGAACTCTACCTATAGATAGCGGTGACCAACATGAGGCCACATTTACATGGACAACTGAAATGAACAGAAATGAGAATTCTGCACGTGGAAAATGTGAGCGCAGCCCTCCAGAAGATCACCAGAGGAGCTCGTAGCGCGGCCTGTCCCCGAATGTGGAGCTCAAACACTCAAACTGGCTGCTTTGCACTTCGCTGCTCCAGTGTGTGGAGTCGCCATGCGGCGGTCTAAAGAGCTCTCTGAGGCCTCCACAATACCTAGGAGTCTCGGGTCAAAGGGTCTCCCGATCATCCCGCGGTCTGGAGGGTCGTCCACGAGTGGAGAAGAGTCCACACACGCGCCCCAGCGAGCTCAGCCCGAGAGCAGAATGTGAGGTGTGGAAGCCCAGTATTTCATCACGGGACCTCCAGGTACCTCTCGCCACGAGTCTACCATCACAAATACAATTTACAAGGGGGTGGAAACCACAAAGTCCACCAGGGCAGGTTTACCCCACAAACATCTAGAGGAAGACGCTCTGAACAGACGAGGTCACCGTACCAGAGGACACAAGGGGTGACAAACACAGGCAGCTTGTGACCAGAAGAGCCTGACAGCACCTGTTAAGTAGGCTGCTGAGGGGTCTTCTGGTTTACGGCCTGGGCATCTTCTACGTGAGACCACCTGTCAGAGAACACAATAACTTAAGAGATGTGGCAAACGAGAGGAGACCATCCAGCTTATCAAGCACATCTGCTGAACTAATAGCTGAGCTGTCCCAACATCTCCTTCCTCCAGGCACGTCTCAAACGTTCTCAGGGTTTCAGCCTTCTCTCCACGTCTCACTGGTTCATTCCAGATTCCCACAACTCGTTGTGCTCCCTGGCTTCACTCCTAACCACCAGTGTCCTCCAGTGTGTGACCCACCGTTGAGCTGTTGGAATTTTGCTGGATCTGCTTCATCAATGAAGATGGGAGCTCAGCTGAAGGTGGACCTGGCAACACGACGAGGACTTTTCACACAGGGATGGCAGAAATGAGAGGCTCTGGAATGGCCAAGTCAAAGCCTTGCATGTGAGGTGGGGTGGGCACACAGGGCACCCCCCCCACACATTGGACAGCTATACAGACGTCTGCATGGAGGAGTGGAAAAAACCCTCCTTGGGCAGGAAACGCCTGCTTGAGTTTGTTTTTCCAAAGGTGGCAATGCCAGCTACCGGTGCCAAGGGTGGAGTTATGTTTTCCACAAGAATATAAAAATGTGTTCATTTTCCACCCAATGAAGTATTATGAAGCCCACTTTTCAACACCCCCTTCCCACCAGGCACACACAATGACGTCCCCTTTATCTGCTGATGCTGTTTAAATGTCCACTTGTTATCAAAAAGGAGAAAAACATTCAGTGGGCACACCTGACTGTAAAGGGGGGGGGGGGCACTTCTGATGCCACGGCTGGGGGCTGTAAACATGCAAACAACAGGGACGAGATTTGAACCCAGCTTCTCCAACAGCGCTAACCACTGAGCCACCACACTATGACAAGTGGGGGTCTTAACATGACTGGCAAGCCCGTCTTTGGACTGAGAGCCCAGAGGAACATGTGAACGGAGCAGAGACGGCAGCCAGGGTGGGACGTGAGCGGGGCTGTGACTGGTAGTGGGTGGTCCTGCTGCATGCTACCCCCCCCGATTTCATTACCGCGTTCCCCTCTCAGTTGGGCTGCAGATTTGAATTCCAGCCCAGTTTCTTAATTAGAAGCGAATCCCATTTTGAGTCCAGTCTTTGATTTTATATCTCAGTGGCGGGGGGTTTGTTTCTGCCATGTCAGGTTACTCTTGGTTTGGGGGGTCTTTCTTTACCAAAGGACGTGACCGGAGCAGATGAGTAAGCCTCAATCCTTCACCTTCCTCACATCCTATTTAAACACAACGCTGTAAATGTCACCAGGTGACAGGGTGACCTGCTGGCCGGTCCCTTTGTCACTCTTTAAGAAAACGAGAAGCAGTTAAAAAACAGCGAGAGAGCGCAGCTTGTAAAGGAAGGGAATCCTAACAACGTCCTAGCAGAAAAAAATCAGCTTGAGCAGCAACGTCACCGAGCGGGGGCTACGAGAAAAACCTGCGCTGTGGCAAGAAGACGCGCCACTCAAAGTGGGCACTTGGAGGACGTGCAGGCAGAATCGAGATGAACTCAGCGGTTAGCAACTCGGCTCCTCTGACACTCCTCGCCGACTCCAACGTCCCGTTACTTACCTCTCATTACGTCCACCGCGTAATCAGCGTAGCACTCAGTCTTATCCATCATGGCCGCCTTGAACCCTCCATCCGCCCATCCATTATCCAACCCGCTATATCCTAACCACAGGGGTCTGCTGGAGCCAATCCCAGCCAACATGGGGCGCAAGGCAGGAAACAAACCTTGGGCACAGCGCCAGCCCACTGCAGGGCACACACACACCCACTAGAAACAATTTAGGATCGCCAATGCACCTAATTGGCATGTCTTTGGACTGTGGGAGGAAACCGGAGTACCCGGAGGGCACAGGGAGGACCCGGGAAGCGAACCCAAACTCGTCCACCATTATCTCCAGTCCTCAGCTCACCATCGGCACCTGCGGAAAAATCAGGAGTGCTCGCCCCTCGACTTCCTCCTATACTCAGATACGCGGATGGATATTTGAGGAGTAAACCACAGGACAAGGATTAGAATTTTATATTATGGACTATATTTATGTATCTAGATTGCATAACAGCATACACCGCATCAATGGTCATATTGCTTACTACACATCAGTATTGCTGCTACTTCTTTGTCTTGTCTTGTTTGTGTTTTAATTTTAATTCTATTTTTAATTTCATTTTAATTTTTTATTTGCTCTTCATGTTGTTACACTGTGGACCCTGAGCTTCACAATTTCGTCTGTCTGTATACTTGTATATGGTGGAGATGACAATAAAGTTCACTTTGACTTTGACTTAAAGAGCCATCAACAACAAATCAAATCTAATTAATAATATATGGAACAATTGTTAAAGGGGCAGCACGGTGGCGCAGTGGGTAGCGCTGCTGCCTTGCAGTTAGGTCCTCCCTGTGTGGAGTCTGCATGTTCTCCCCGTGTCTGCGTGGGTCTCCTCCCAAAGACATGCAGGTCAGGTGCATTGGTGATCCTAAATTGTCCCAAGTGTGTGCTTAGTGTGTGTGTGTTTGTGCCCTGTGGTGGGTTGGCACCATGCCCGGGGTTTGTTCCTGCCTTGCGCCCTGTGTTGGCTGGGATTGGCTCCAGCAGAGCCCCGTGACCCTGTAGTTAGGATATAGCGGTTGGATAATATCTGGATGGATGGAAATTATTAGAAAGTAAAGTTGAATAAATCCGAATCTGCAGCTGCGTGAATAAAAGATAAAGGACCACTTCTGGTTAACGGAAATCACCCAAACGTTGATAGGAATCTACGTTTTGTACCGAATACTTGTATGCAAAATGTGTTTGAGCAAAGTGAAGGCAAACTCAGGTTATCGTGTTTACACACACAGACACAGACAGGCAGGCAGACTCAGGGAGGTCTAAAACGTCAAATTGAATTTTTGGACGATTCCGATACTCTCCCTATACTGTACTTTGTATACAAAAAACTAAA
>JANRMT010062814.1:1334140-1387247 GCA_026402145.1 Polypterus bichir lapradei
CATGTCTGTCAGTCAGTCAGCTTCTCTCTACATACCTGGCCTTGACTCATGACGTATTGGTGGTTTCCAGCTTGTGCCAGCCCACCGCAGGGGATACACACACCAACCTCAAAATCTTGAGGCCCTTAAGGACGCTATTCGCCACAAAAATCGCCTTGAAATGGCCGATCGAGTCTCGCGAACATTCAGAAATCGCCTCGAAGAGTGGAACGCTTATTTAATCTCGTAGTGTTTTTGTAGTATAAACGTATGAAATGTGGAACTTCTTTTTGGCTCACCTGTAGAAAGATGGGAAGGCTGAAAATCCTAGGCAGACATCAACTGGTTTTCTGTACCACAACAATATTATCCTAAAGTTTAAAAAAGTGTCAGCCCACCCTGGCATTACTGATGGACCCCCACAGCTGATCTGTTCAACACAGTAGTGGGCAGCACTTCAAGTGGTACTCTGTTCATGGCGATATACCAGCATTTGATCAAGAAGAAGCTTCTAGAACTGTGGGTATAGCATGATGGTCCTTTCACAAAAAGGTGCCAGTGCTCTGGGCAGAAAGTGGAAGGTAATGAACAGGTGGTGGCAATGCAGCCTAAGCTGTGCTTACCAATCAGCCTGCCCAGTGCTGCTGCTACCGCTCATTTAACAAAGATTTTTAGGACGTCACTGCGCACTGGAGAGATTCTGAAGGACTGGAAAATGGCAAATATCATCTCATTATATAAAAAGGGTGACCGGGCAGATCAGAGCAACTACAGGCCAGTAAGCTAAACGGGCATCACAGGAAAATTAATGGAAGGAATTATTAAGGAGAGAGAACAGGAGTTATTAGGAACAGTCAGCGTGGGGTCAGAAGAGGGAGGTCGTGTCTTAGTAACAGACTGGAATTCAATGAGGAGGCAACAAAAGGAGACGAGGAGAGAGGAGCAGATGAGATTAGTGATGAGGACTTTCAGAAGGCATTTGATGAGGTGCCACCTGAGAGGGTGGGCATCAAGTTAAAAGAAGTGGCAGTTCAGGGTGATGTGTTTAGATGGGTGCAGAATTGGCTCAGACACAGGAAGCAGAGGGTGATGGTGTGAAGAACCTCATCAGAACTGGCCGATGTTAAGAGTGGCGACCAGCAGGGGGCAGTGCAGGGGGCCGCTGCCATTTTTAATAAATATAAATTATTTAGATAGGAATATAAGGACCAAGCTGGTGAAGTTTGCAGATGATACCAAGATAGGTGGATTAGCAGATAATTTGGAGTCCTTTATATCATCACAGAAGGACTTGGACAGCAGACAGGCTTGTGGACGATGAAATGTAATGTCAGTAAATGTAAAGAATTACACATAGGAAGTCAAAATGTGAGGTCTGAAAATCGAGAGTCCACCTTATGAGAAGGACTTAGCAGTCACAGTGGCCTCTAAGCTATCGACTTCCTGACAGTGTTCAGGTTATATAGCGCCTTAATGTGTGGAGTACAAGTCACAGGAGGTGAAGCTCCTCCTTTCTAACTCACTGGTGAGTCCTCATCTGGAGTCCTGGGTGCAGTTTGGGTCTCCATAAAGACACCGCAGCACAAGAGAAGGTCCAGAGAAGAGTGACTAGGCTGATTACGGGGGACTACAGGGGGTGAGTTATGAGGGAAGATGAAAAGAGCTGAGCCTTCACAGCTTAAGATAAAGAAGATTAAGAGGAGAC
The DNA here is from genome assembly GCA_026402145.1 of Polypterus bichir lapradei. NCBI lineage: Eukaryota > Metazoa > Chordata > Cladistia > Polypteriformes > Polypteridae > Polypterus > Polypterus bichir. Next base: position 1,335,825 of record JANRMT010062814.1, read on the forward strand.
CTGATTGAAGTGTTTAAAATGATGAAGGGCATCAGTCCAGTAGGTCGAGACGGTGACTTTAAAATGAGGTCATCAAGAACACGGGGACACAGTTGGAAACTTGTGAAGGGTAAATTTCGCACAAACATCAGGAAGTTTTTCTTCACACAAAGAACGATAGACACTTGGAATAAGTGACCAAGTAGTGTGGTGGACAGTAAGACGTTGGGGACTTTCAAAACTCGACTTGATGTTAATAAGTGGACAGGACTGGCGAGCTTTGTTGGGCTGAACGTCCTGTCCTCGTCCAGAGTGTTCTGATGTTCTGATGCTCAGCCTGTCGCTCAGTTCCATTCATTCTCAGCCTGAAAAACATCAAGGGCTCCACACGCCATGTAATACTGGGCCATAAGAAGAGCACAGGCGCCTAATTCCGTGTAACTTGTATGTTCTCCCCGTGTCTGTGTGGGTTTCCTCCTGATGCTCCAGACATGTAGGTTAGGTGAACTGGCGATTCCTGAATTGGTGTGTGTGTGCGCTCTGTGATGGAGTGGCGTCCTGTCCTGGGTTTGTTCCTGCCTCATGGACAATGCTAGCTGGGATCGGCTCCAGCAGACCCCCCCTCCACCCCCTGTTCAGGACTCAGAGGGATAGGAAATGACTGACTGACAAAGTAATCTGGCATGGCTGAGCACCACCACCACTTTTCTCCATGTAATTCACGCCTTTTTTTTTTTTTTCTTCAAACACTCCCTCCTTCAAACCTTCACAAATAAAAATCATTACAACAGAAGGCTCTGCCCACAACCCGCCAAACCATTAAAGTCGATCAATATTATTGTACTGGCCAAGTGCACTGGCACTTCTGCCCCTTAAGCACTACGGTGCCCTCCCATAACTGAACAGCGTAATGCGGTTAGGGTCCCCCACCCCATTTTAAAAGAAGCTTTCTTGATATGGCGCCTCCCTATAATGCCCACCACCGAATGACCGGCGTGCTGGCCGCCCCCGAAGTAGCAAAGCCCAGCCGGAGGGCTACTCGACCCTGCAGCCACCCCGTCGGGGGTCCCCGCTCTCGCTCCCCTCGCCCCTGCTGCCAGTTAATCTCGTTCTGTGTTGTCATTTCCCCGCTCGGTGGTGCACAGGCATGTCACTACTGTCACTACTGTCGGGTGATGCGGGTTCCTGCCGCCTTCCTTGCCACTGGAATCCCAGCTCGCCGTTAGAAGAGACGCGGCGCCCGCTCTGTCCTTTCATCGGGTCTTCGGGCCTTCGCGACGGCGTCGCCTTTAAGGCCCGAGCGGTGGGCGTCGCCCAGGAGACGCGGGCTGGGCGCCATCACGCAGCGCCGGGAAGAAGACGCCTGCAAGAGCGCAAAGCCCAGAGAGCCAGACGGACCGACCGGCAGGTGAACGCTCGCCGAATTTTTCCGGGGCGCTGGCCGCTTTCCTTTTCGTTTAGTGTGCCAGCAGCCGTTCGCCTCGAGCCGCAGTGCCGCCGCCGCCTCTGCCTCTCCTCATCTCATCTGTCAGAGCACGCGGCCTGCGCTCGTCCGGGTCCAGCACCGAGGCTCTGCGCAGCCTGTGTCCCGACCCGCAGTCGGAGGGCTCGAGTTCGGCCCGCAGTCGCGCGGCCCCCTCGCCATGTGCGCCGCGTTCGCTCACGTCAGGTCCGAGTCATCGGTGAACCGACGCAGGCCGAGGCCCGCGCGCGCGCCCATTTGTGCAGCCAATCAGCGGCCTCGCTGCCTGCACGGCGGAGCCGCCAAGGCGCACGGAGAGAGGGGGACGGCGGACCGCAAGCGCCGCGCTTCGACTTTCAAAGCGACTCGAGCTGCCTTGTGATCTGCGGGTCAGCAGCAGCAGCAGCAGCAGCAGCAGCAGCAGCAGCCCCGCGCCTCCTCGGCTAGGCCACCCCGGCGGGCCCGTGGGAAGTCCGCCGCTGGTAGTACTGGGGAGGCACGACGGGGAGCAGCGCCCTCTCACGGGGCCAGTGTCCCGAGTCCCAATCACGCCCTTCGGTGTTGTTTTCACCCGCAGACGTGCAGGTCAGTGAAATGAGCAGTTGGCCCTGTGCGTGTGTGTGTGTGTGTGGGTATGAGTGGGCCGTGCCCAGTGCCGGTCTGCCCGGGTAAGGCTGCAGCCCTCCGAGACCCCCCGAGTCGTGGCTTTGAGAATGTTATCATGTCATTAGCTGTTATCGCGCCTTACACAGACGTGCATTCTCCTCACACATTTCTAAGGGGGCACCACTTCTGCCCAGCGGGCCTTTGGGGTCCAAGAGGATACGAGACTCAAAGAGCAGCTCATCTCCATCTCACAGAGTGTAATAAATACAAATCGGACTACGTAATGCAGTAGTGAGACCACCTCTGGGGTGACGTGTGCAGCTCTGGTCAGCAAACAGTTACGTCCCCGACTGTGACAGACTTGGACAGTTAAACCCGAGGTGTTCATCCGGGTCTGAAAGCTCCTCGTCTTTCATCTTAATGGTGAATCGAGGACGCCAGTGGAGTGAAGGGGTAGAATATTTGGGACCGAAACCAGGAAGCACTTTGTTTACGCAATGAGATGTGGGATTCTGGGAAAAAAATAAACTACCGAGCTGTAGAGTGGAAGCAGAAACCTCCAGAACCTTTAAGAGCTTAACTAGGTGTGAGCGACTGGGTCATCTTAGCTAAGGGACTAAAACTCTTTGTTTAACCAGTGACGTCTGGCAGCAGAACATTTAAAGAGACACAGGGTAGCGGTACCCAGGGCTGACGTCACAAGCCAGATGAATGGCAGAACTAGAAGCATATTTACGGTGACAGGTAAGAGGAGGCCGAGCAGCTCATCAAGGTTTTCACTTCAATCCCATCGTGTCGTAGCGTCTTGGAAATCCCGGTGCCTCTTCTGCACTTCCCTTGGTCTCCACTAGGTGTCTGTGGGTGTTTGATTGACACACCGAGTGTGTTTACGTGTGTGCGCACAAATCCGGGATTAGGTGAGTAACCCGGTTTAGACGGGAAAGAAAACAACAAGAAAAACTTGTGGGAGTTCACTTATGGAATTCTCCCTCAGGAAAATACTCCAATGTCACAAAAATGTGCCAAGGAAAAGCGTGAACGTCATTAACGGCTGGCTGGCTGGCATGAATCCAAAAATAAGCCTGGAGCCTGTGCCTGCGGAGCTTAGCACAGTACGTTCGACTCATCAATATACATTTAGCGATTTCTGAAATACTGAGACGGGGCATTTCTACCAGGGGCAGATATAAAGCCACGCCAAGCATTTGCCTCAGGAACCTTCTCTTTGTGGAAGCCACATGACTGGATGACTCGCAACAACAACAGTATTTATTTCTGTCGCACCTTTTCATACAAAGGACGGAGTTCAAAGTGCTTCACAAGATGAAGAAAGAAAAATATAAAAATAAGATACAAACAAAATCGGCAGGGGTTCCAAGGCCACAAGACCGCCCAGCTCCATCTAGGTGCGTGACCCCCGATTCTCAGAGACCAATATATAGATCTACACACTAGCTGGCCCCCGTGGTGGTAGTGAAACAGGACAAACTTTAAAAATCAATAAAAAGAAAAGTAATCATCTGTATTGAGAAGAATTTCTGTTGATAGCTTTCGTATCCGAGGGCCTCTTGATATCCAATATTTTTGGTTTTGCTATCGGGGGTGAGAATGTAGCTGTGATCTCTTTGCTAAAAATGTAAAACGCTGGTAAGGTACCTCTGGCCAAGCAGATGGTGGGTACGCGCCAACGTCAAACGTTGGCACCGCATCTGATGGTGTTCAGCTCTGACAGGAGAGCGCCCCCCGCGTGGGGAGAAATGCAACGTGGCTGTGAAATCTCTGCCAATCGGCGGCTACCCTCTAAAACACACGTAGCTCCGATGTCTCTCTCAAAAAACATGAAATGTCACTCTTTAACAATCTGTAGATGATAACGACTGCCGAACAAACGGGTATCGCTAGCTAAGTGGAGCCAAGATGGTGAGAGGTGGAGCGACTCGAAGGGAGGCTGGCGCGTGAGTGAGTGAGGAGGGTCTTACCCGGCTCCACACTCCTGAGGTCCCGCCTCCCCCTCCCTTCGACCCACCGCCTCTCTCTTGGATTTGTGCGAATAAATCGGTGCCACAACCGAACTCTGATCGTTATCGCGATGAGAGAAGTCGCAATATCAACCAGAATGTTCAAGCAAATTATAGAAACAACCCTGATCTAAATCCGTGAAGTAGTTCTCTTGTGCGAACCGGACAGACAGAGGGACGAACGTTGGATTTTTTTATTTATATATCTGTATATTTATTTTTTTGGATATACTTTATTAATCCCCGAGGGGAAACTGTCTTTTCACGTTTGGGGGGTCAGAGTGCAGGGTCAGCCATTGTATAGCAGTTTTCAGGCTAATTTGAACCGGCAGCCTAAGGCCGGGGTTATACGTTATACCTCACGTGACGCGACGCTAGCGTTGTACTGTTTATACTCACGCGCGTACTTTACGTAAATCTGGAGGAATCCACCAGGTGGCAGTGCGAGATATCATCACGGTGAGCACAGGTTCAGCTTCGCTGTGTTGTGAAATGCCTGGAGCAGCCATTAAACTCCGATGACGCCTGACCGCAGTGTCTCTGAAAAGGATGTTTAATGATTAAGTCCGTCAGTTCAGAGATTTGTCCATTTCAGCAAGCATTGGGCACGAGGCAGGAACAATCTGTGGACGAGGCCTCAGCTCATCGCAAGGTGAATACAAGCAGACACACACACACACGCGCACAGTGGCGTCATGTTAGTGTCACCAAATCTTTGGAAGGAAACCGGAGCTCACTGAGGAAACTCCAGGCAGGGAATATCAGTGGTGTGACTCCCTGTGAGACAGCAGCGCTACCGCTCCGCCACCGTGTCACCCCCATGTGTGTCGTTATTAACAGTATTCGTTATTTAAATGAAGTTAACGACTCCTCTGTAAAATGTAACATACACACTTTAATACATTTCATCATGAAAGTGATATCAAGTATAAATCTAAGGATTCTAAATGTGCGGAGAGTTGGCATATCAGACATTTAATGTGCTCAGTGCGGTGTGGCGATCCGCTGCTGTCAGGACCGGAGGAAGGCCAAGAAAAAAAGACGGCACAGAAGACGGTATGTGAATGTATCGCGTCATTACGATCGGGAATATGCGACGCTTGAATATCAAAGCACCACGAATATATCTGTATGTCGGCATATTGCTTCACCACATCGAACCATTCATCAAAGCGCGCCCACCGATCCCGTAGGATCCGCAAAGCGGCTTTCTGTCACATGTCGATAGTAAACTGAGACTCTGACGTCACGTTCCGACTTTTAGCACGCTGCGCCCCTCCGACTTTTTGCTGGTACTGCGACACGCGCGCGCGTCGCGTTAATTTCTAAAGCCCTGCTCAGAGGACTTGTCAAATGAATGCTGGTGACGCGTGGCAGCCATGATGCGTGCGTGTACGCGTTCTGAGCGTGAAGTATAAATGAGCCCTAAGCCGGGCACATCCTTAGCCACAGAGCCACCACTCCGGTGTTAAGGGTTGACTTGTCCACGTCACGAGGGTCCTCACAGAGAACTTTAGGTGGGTTACCCTGGTATCTCGGAGACCATATCCTGATTTCTCTAACCGGAATAAGAGAACACACACAAGGCAAGTTCCAGAAGTGGGGGTCTGTGAATACCCGGGTTATGTAAACGCACTCCCCCTTCGTCTTTAATAATCCAACTCGGGTTTGAATTCCTAAATTTGAGTTTTTAAAGGACTCTGGTGTGACAGCTTGATGGTAGCGAGCCTGTCTGTTGTGTCTGAGTGCTGAACTTCATCCTGCGGTTTTCTGACTTTCCAGAGTGGAGTCAGTAATTCCGACAGCCCTCATGTTTTTGTGATCTTTGGAGCCCATCCCTCCGTCAGAAAAACAGCTTAGCGGTAAACCAGGATCCATTCTTGGCCAGAGCCCATTTTTACTGGCCAGCCACGCCCAGGTGTAGCGGGTGACGTCTGTGGGAGAGTCGTGTCATCCCAGTGCTGGAGCCAAGCGCCGGCTTGTGTAATTTGTAAGCAGGCGTAATTGTGTTCAAATACGTCAAGCTGTTTGCTCCCAGGAGGTTCACCGTGGCCGACGCACTTCTTTCCGAGTTGAAAATGTAAAATTGTGAGCGTCGGCCCACCGTTGTTCTTTCCCTGAGTGAGGCTCTGGCTTCTTTTTAATAATTGGAATGAATTGGGTGTGTTTGTGTGTGTGTCCTGCGGTGGGTTGGCACCCTGCCCAGGATTGGTTCCTGCCTTGTGCCCTGTGTTGGCTGGGATTGGCTCCAGCAGACCACCGTGACCCTGTGTTTGGATTCAGCGGGTTGGAAAATGGATGGATGGATGTTAACTTGGTGTTGTTTACAGCATTTTAATGAAGACCTCTGTTTGCTAGATGGGGCGCTTTTCATTCGAATGAGCGTTTGTCACTAAGCTGGCCCTTGGTCCCCTCTTTATTTTTATGTGCAGGGTCTTTTGTTTACGTATTTAAAGCAAGACGATGGCAGTAAGTGAATTAAGAACAGAAAGAGGTGAGACACGAGACGCCATCCTGCAAGTCGTCCACTGTCTCCTTCTAGCTGAGTTGGCCTTTAAAACCCCCTGAGAATGTCCTGGTGCTGGACATCTGGGGACTTAACTGGTCTTGGCCTGCATAAGGACCGCTTTTAAACACGAAAGCACCCCCCTCCACCCTAGAGGCTTCACGCCGTTTATGACCGTCTCTCTGCCCACACTAAAATACACATATGACGTCACTGTTGGCCTGCACTGGGCACGCGTGCTTCGGCGGAAACAGAAAGAGGTCGTGTCCTCCACGCTAGACCTTCACTGGCCGCTTATGATTACAAATGGAGAACCGCAATGGCAAATACGAGAACCAGCCAAACAGTTTTGTTTGTGGAACTGTAATTGAGCGTAGCGCGAGAGTATACGGCGAGCAAAGCGGCTGAGGAGACGTAACAAGCAAGGGCCACGCGGGCCACGGACCAATCCGAACGAGTCTGACCGTTCGTCTCTGAGCCGGTGCTTTTTGGAAAACTCCAACTTTGGTGAAGGTTTTAGAAAGGCTCTGTTTTTGGGGTTACAAATACCAGAATCGTGTGGATGAAAGGCGCAAACCGAGACTCGAGGTCTGCATTTGTGATATTAGTAATAATGTGGGCGTAATGTACGTTTAGACACGATGAGTGGATGCTGCGCTCCACAGAGGCCTCCTGGAGGTCCCAGCATCCATAGCCAGCTTGGGACCCCAGAATAGAAGTGGATTGAGCAGGTCAATAAATCGAGCAGACCGTACCGGTCGATAAATCTGCCATGTCTGTCCTCACGGCTTTTTAGGGCTTTCATCTTCTCTCTGCTGTCGCCCGTTTCTCTTTTCTTTCCCTCCTGGAGGTGATGTGCGTGTTGTCTCTGTAATCACGGTAGCCGAGATGCTTTATAACCTGTTCTAAAGGCCGATAAGTTATCTTTATGTTTTGTAAGTAATCTCTTATCTCAAATAGTCTGAAATTAGGCCAAGAGCTTCAAAGGCTGCTGCCTTACAACAAATCCACCGATTAAGCGAATGCAGGAAACGGTGGCTCACAAACCCGCCGGGCGACTTCTCCTCAGTCCCCCCTTCAGCGTCCCAGACCGAGACGGCTTTTTGCAGAATATGGCGCTCGTGCATCCTGCTGACTAACATGAAGGATTTTTGCACTCAGGTGAGCCGCCACTTTGGATCGGAGAATGTCACGAAGCATTGGCCCAGAGGACTGCCCTCCTGGTGAAGCCAAGGCTGTATGCAGATGTGCAGAGTGACTTGAGGGCTGCTCGCTTCTTCTTGTAGGACACATGTGGACCTTCTGGCCAGGTGAGTACTGCTTGTTTATTTTAGTTTTTTTTTTTTTTTTTTTCTTTTCAACAACATTAAAACCTAAATTCATTCTTCTTTACTGCCATTTTGTTTGTGATGTTGACCGCCATTTTGTGCTTTTTATTATGTCTGGCTGCCAAGCTGCAGCTAGGTGGGGCGACTGAGGCCGTGTGACACATGACGTCCTTACTTCGACAGCGTAAAGGTCAGTGTTCGGCACGTCCTGGTCGTCCAAGTCTGTGGACACTCGCTGAAGTATCTGGGCTTGGTTAGGTTCTTGGTGTCTTTCTGCTTGCTGTCCGTTTTGTTTTGGTAGAGTCATACTGTATATTGTCTTTATATTATTAAGGTGTAGCCTTTGTCAGAACGCCTCAAATCTCACAGACTTACCACTGTTTAGAACGTCTTGTACTTTATAACTTCTCCCCACCTTCCCTTCTATATCTATAACCTCAGGCAATTAGGTATAGTAAAAGACAAGCAGGAGTTAAATTACAATTTAACCAATGTAGTATTAGTAATATTTATTCATAAATAATAACAATAAGCAAAGTACATTTGAATATTGGCAACCATACAACCTGATAAATGCTGATGTGTAGTTCCAGGTGGCACACAGACTTGTCTGTAGTTAAAGCATCATTGGTGGTCAGCATTCTTCAGAACAGGCCGCATGCCCGTCTCAATATGGCCGCCAAGCTGTGCTCTCCATTGTGTTGTCCTTTCAGTCCATCAGTTTGGTAAGACAGAGCGATGTTTCTTCATCAGATGTTAGTAAGAGTGAGTGTGAGGTTAAGCAAGTCAATTTATGGATGTTCTGTCCAACCCCTAGAGCCAATAGGGCGTCGTGGTACTTAAAGGCTTCTGACACAAGCCAGTTACTTCAGACCAATGGGGGAATAGAACATCTTAACACCTGCCACCCTGAGCCATATGTTGAGGTAAAGCTTGGCAGTTGGGCAGCCTGGCTTTGTGTGGGGTTGACTGAGAGAGACTAGCAGAGAAACATTTGTTTCAAGCACTTCCCCCAACTCTGTCGTAAAATTCACTTTCCTGACTTAGTTTTGCTTAAATTACAAATCAAGACATACAAAATATTTATCAACTTATATGCAGAATCTCGCATCACAACACTGTCCTGTTTGTTCTCGTCCACAACTTGTGTCTTTGGTTTTGTGAATCTCTTCCGGCTGCTGACCTTCTTGGTTTTCTTGTAAAGATTTATTTCGAGTTTCTGGTAAGAAGTTTTACGCTTTCCTTCCATCTCTCAGTTCTGATGATGCAGTGTCTGTAAAGAGTATTCACCCCTCAGAGGCTTCCACATTTTATTGTTGTACAACTAGGGGGCATCGCTCGCTCGCCCACCCCAGGGTTTGGTTAACCGCATATACAATTTAAAGAGATTATTATTTTCATGGGAATTCACTTTTATTTTAAGACTTCAGTAAAAACAATATTCGGAATGAACTTTTCGTTAGTATCGCATTAAATTTTGATTCCGTGTTTGGACGTTCATCGTGACAACGTAACGTGTAACTAGCCGTGAGGGAATTTCGTTTCTTTCTCTCTGATAAATAAACCGACTTTTTCAAATGTTTGTCTCTGTGATTTTTTTATTTGTCTTAGCAAAAGCGATTCTAATGGGAAACTGTCAGTCAGTCATCATCCAACCCCCTATATCCTAACACAGGGTCACGGGGGGGGGTCTGCTGGAGCCAATGCCAGCCAACACAGGGCGCAAGGCAGGAAACAAACCCTGGGCAGGGCGCCAGCCCACCGCAGGGCACACACACACACACCCCAAGCACACACTAGGGACAATTTAGGATCACCAATGCACCTAACCTGCATGTCTTTGGACTGTGGGAGGAAACCCACGCAGACACCGAGAGAACATGCAGACTCCACACAGGGAGGACCCGGGAAGTGAACCCAGACGGGTCTCCTTACTGTGAGGTGGCAGTGCTACTAACTGTGCCACCGTGCTGCCCGTTGGAAACTGTAAACGCTGTAATACGAATGGCATATCAAGATCTCCTTTGGTGTCTCATGTCATTAATGAAGATGGACTACATTACCTTTCTTGTCGTCTGTTCAAATTTTACATGTCAGAATTGTTTGACCAATTTTGAATACAACTAATCTCATCCTATTGCATAGCCCATCACTCAGACGTAAATTACGTAATAACATTACGATACGTCCTTCTGTCAACAGTAATTCGGCTGGTGGAAGACCTGATGGTGTTAACGTTTGTAGATATTCTTCGTGATTTTGTAAGTTGATGTTTTCATCTTCCTCACCATCACCACCAACTGTTTCAGCAGAGTCTATTGAGACACATTTCACCAGTTTGACATGTTTTCTGCTTTAATTTGTTTGACTTCATCATTTCTTGCTGCCATATTGAGATGAGCGGGTGATTGATTCTAAACTGGATCTTCGTTCATAAGTGTGCCCTTTAATGGATTGGTGTCTGTCCAGGTTATGTGCCAGAATGCACCCGATGACCGCGGTCTTGTTTGAAAAGAGTTCTAAGTATGGCGTGACTTGAAAGAACCGCATGTCAAAAGTCTCCGTCTTGTGGGACTTCCTTCCAAAAAGTCTCATCTCGTCCCAAGATGTTTTTATTATAATAGAGAGACATTAAATGCCATTGGGTTCAGTTTGGCTTTTTTGACACTGATTAATGGAAAAGGACTCCTTTAATGTCAAACGTCATTATAAATATAAAGCACAAAGAGTGTCCACCCCTTTAATAAGACACTTGTAATTCACCGCTGATGTGGCCCAATTGGTGTTAAGTCACGCGATTACTTCAATGGTCTTCACCTGGTGGGTTTCATTTGACTGCCGTTGAGTCGGTATGGTGGTCTCGCCTCCATAATGAAGCCTAAGGAACACTCCAAGCAATTAAGTGGAAAGCCAAGGCAGGGGATGGGGACGAGAAAATCTCCAAGTCGACGAATGCCATGTTCAATCAATCTTGTGGAAGTGGAACGAGTTGGCAGAGCCGTCAATCTGCTAGAGCAGGGTGTCCCCAATAAATGAAGAAGACAAGTGAGGGAGACCTCCGAGAACTCTGAAGGAGTCCCAGACAACAGCAGCTGCCGAGATCAGAGAGACTGGGCAGACAACAGCGTGACCCACATGCCTCACCAGTCGCAAAATTAAAGAAATGCGCAGGGCACCTCATCTGGAGGCCCATAGGAGATTATGAAGTCAGCTGTAAGGGAGGTCCTGTGGTGCAATGAGGCCAATATGGAGCTTTTTGACCCTCGGACTAAACACGGCGTCACCCTGCACATTCTCCCAAAGAGCGGTGGCATCATCGGGCTGTGAGGAGGCTTCTCTGCAGCAGGCCCTGAAAGGCTTGTGAGGAGAAACCGAATGCAGCAAAGTGACCGGGAAATCGTGGAGGAAAACCTGATGGAGTCTGCGTGGATCCTGCACCTTGGGAGATAACAAGGAGCACAAAGCCAAAGCCAGAGAGGAATGGCTACAAAACGACAATGTAAATCTCCCGGTGCGACCAAATCGGAGTCCGGATCTCAATCCAGCTGAGCGCGAGGAAGGCCGATCACTCGCGGCCACCATGACGCCTGACTGAGCTTGAGCAGCTTAGCAAGGAAGAAGAATGAGAACCAATGGTAGAGCTGATAGAGAGAGACCTGAGCAGACCACGAGGCCATCATGGCGAGTGGGTTGGCATGAAAGGGGTGAACGCTGGTTCTTGTTTTATGTTTGCATAAATCAGGCCACCTTGCAGTCTCTTTCTGTTGATCAGTGTCAGGAAAGCTCAATGAAATCCAAGTTGTATAACAATAAAATGGGAAAACTTCCAAAGAGGGTGAAGACTTCGCATTGGCACTGCACGTTTATTCTGATGTCACCTGGCGCAGGCAGTACAGGAAGATCTTAACCCCCTCACCGTTTTATTGTCTAGATTGGGCCAGTTACAACAACAACAACAACCTTTATTTCTGTCGCACATTTTCATGCAAATAATGTCGCTCAAAGTGCTTTACATGATGAAGAAAGAGAAAAAAGGACAAAGTAAGAATTAAAACAAGAGAACACTAATTAACATGGAATAAAAGTAAGGTGGCCCGATGGCCGGGGAGGACAGAAAAAAACAAAAAAAAACTCCAGACGACTGGAGAAAAAAAATCAAATCTGCAGGGGTACTGAGGCCACGAGACCACCTGACCAGCCCCCTCTAGGCATCCTAGCTGACATCAATGAGCTCAGTCAGGCCTCGGGGTATTCAGGGTTCACATGGAAGGACTTGATGATGACGGTCATGTGGATCCATCAATGGAGGGACATCACGGTGCTTTGATCAGGTGGTGGGGGCGCAGATCACAGAAAACAGGAAAAAGAACAGAAGAGAGAGTAGGGGTGAGTATGGAATATGGAGCCACCATGAATAGTAATGATAATTAATTGAATATACAGAGCAGCAGGATTAAACTAAGATGAAGCTCTGAGAAAGCCATGTTAAGTCATGAGTTCTCATCCGTGTGCTCCACCGTATCAGCCTGGCGAATTCCTCTTGGCTCGTATTCCAGATTTGAGGTGCCTAACAGCAGAAGGCCGCCCGCCCCACCACTTCTTTTAAGTTGAGCTCTTGGAATTCTAAGCAGACCCTCATTTGAAGATCTGAGGTTACGATTTGGAGTGTAAGGTGTCAGACACTCCGATATATAAGATGGCGCAGATTATTTAAGGCTTTGTAAACCATAAGCAGGATTTTAAATGGCACGGGTGACCAGTGTAGTGACATCAGAACTGGGGTGATGTGCTCGGATTTTCTTTTCCTAGCTAGGATTCTAGCAGCTCCATTCTGCACTCGTCGTAACTGATTGATGTCTTCCTTTGGTGGTCCTGAGAGGAGTGCGTTACGGTAATCCAGTCGACTAAAAACTAAAGCGTGAACTCCTTTCTCAGCATCTTTCAGTGATTCGTACGAGAGCTCTAACTTCTGCTATGTTTCTTAAGTGAAAATAAGCTGTCCTAGTGATCTGATGAATCTGAGATTTAAAATTCAGGTTACAGTCACCGGTTACCCCTAAATTCTTTACCTCCGTTAGTGCTGACGTCGTCAATGTTTATGGGCGAGGTATCAAAACGAGGGCTGGCGAGTAACAGCAGGAGTCCGCCTGCCACTCTGGAATGTTAGTCTTTGCAGAACAACGAGACGCTGGCTGGCGGCCCTGAATTACAGGGTGTGCCGTGAAAATGCAAGGCCTGCATAAACAAATGGGATTTTGATGTTCTGCTCTTGTATGAGTTATCCACTCACTGTGATGCACTTCTCCATTAGTGCAGAGCGCTAGTCGCTCGCTCGCTCGCTCATTTTTATGTTGTAAACTCCGTAGACGCCTGGCGCGCGCTCAGCACAGTCAGCTTATTTTCCCTTGACACGTGATATTCGAATCTGCGCAGGATGTTGGGAGTTTGTCAGGCTCTTAGGTTGTGTGTTCTTTGAGTGTCCCTAGAGGGTCCAGTTACTCAGCGATTGGTCAGACGGAGGGCGCAGTGGAAATGGCATTTCTCATTCAGAACTTTTCTTGGCTTCTTAAATATTTCATGGGATGTGTGAATTCCTGAGGGTGACTTGTGTTTTTTTTTTTGTTTTTGTCTGTGCTGTTCTGGGAGTGTACAGTACATCCCTTATTGTGCCGGCAACTCTGATTTGGTGTGTTTGTTTGTTTCTCTCTGTCGTAGATGCATGATAAGAGCATGCCAGCGGAAGAACAGTCCATCCCTTCAGCTCAGGGTAAGCAACCTCACAATGCCTAAAGCCGACATTGAAAGGCCAACTTGCCCAGAGCACCCAGCCCAGCATGTGGCATGTGGCAGTCAGGAGGGGGCAGTAAGATGGGGTGAGAGTAATCGGAGGAGACCCGTCTGTGGCTGGCAGTCCATTTATTCAGCTTTGAGCTCCTTTGATTCGACGTATTTGCCGTAAAGCACCGGCACTGATGTATGGAGACAGGACGTGACTTTGCGCTGATGATGACGACCGATCAGTTCTGGCCGTCGTTCTTCATGCACACACAACACCTGTAAGTGTAGTGAACTTGTTCAGGCTCTGGTCACACACAACACACCCTTGACTGCCACACTGCCTGCGTTCTTGAACTCTTTGAGGGTTTTCTGAAAAGCACACAAAGCGATGTTTTCCCACAGAGATCAATAGAAAACAGGGCTGTGGAGTTGGAGTCGGAGTATTTATCTACCGACTCCACAGCCCTGATATAAAACACCCTTTGCTGTATCCTGTGGAAGCTGTCAGCGCCCGTTTGGCAACTCTGGCAGCAGCGGGGCAGCCCAGTGACCAGCAGGAATACGCGACGGACTGGCTGTCTTCGCGCAGCAGTAGTGGCCACAATCTGGTTTGTACCTCTTGTCATCGGGTGAACGTTGGCGTAGGCGCATTAGCTACACAGACACGTTCAGCTGACACTGGGCCCTTCACTTTCATGTTCGATCTCCAGATCACTTCCATCAAAATCCGACGACTCGGAGTCCGACTCGGCGACACGATACGCAAAACGTCATCCACAAAGTATTTTGTTTAGCGCATTCGCTTTGGTCTTTCACCAGACGTCGATGCCACTTGAGGGGGGCAGACGCAGGAAATCTCGGTCAGATCAACAAAGCTAACTGTAAAGCGAGTCAAACTAAAACGTAACGGCGAGTTTTGTCACAGCTGATTACCGTCCTCTAAAAGTCGACATCTGCCCTGAAAGAGTTAAAGAGCAGCAGCCCATCTGCTTTTCAATGAGCCGAGATGGGCGCATTTTGCTTATCTGGCTTCCTGTATTGGCACACATTTAAAGTTCATCTCTTTAATGCTCGCCCACATGATGTGGCAAGCGGCTGGGGGTGGCACCCAGCTGGGATGCCCAGAAGGACCGGAGGAGGGAGTATGCCTCCTTCAGACCACAAGGGGGTGACCGCCCTGGTGGCTTTGGGGACCACAGGAACTGAGCTTGGAAGCTCAACCCTATAGGGGCCCGTGGTCACCGCCAGGGGGTGCCGCGATGCCTGGAGAGCCCTGGTCCTCTGCACATCCGCCACACCCGGAAGTGCTGGGGGGGGGAGACGACCAGGGACACCCGGAGTGCTTCCGCCACACTGGGGAGTGCCAGCGGAGGTTAATCGGGAGGCACCTGGAGCACATCCGGGTGGGGATAAAAGGGGCCGCCTCCCTCCATTCGGGGGCTTGAGTCGGGAGCGGAGAGGACAGGAGGCGGCCTGAAGAGAGAGAGAGAGGGGCATCATTTTGGTAGAGGAGTTTTGGGGTTGTGTGGCACTTTCTTTGTAAATATGTATAATAATCGTGCGTTGGTGTTTGAACCATCGGTGCCCGCCTGTCTGTGTCCAGGCCAGCCTCCACAGTGAGCACACGGCCCTCGTGAGGTCCTACGCGCCTTCCCACCCACAAACCTCTGCTAATGAGCTGCGACTGGTGACACCACCTCCACGTGGCATCAAATTTCAATTCCGACTCTTCACATGGAGCGCCTCTCTGTACGGCTAAGGTGGGAGGTCAGGATCAGCATCAGGAGAAGAGATGTAGTCGAAGATAAAGGCAAAGATCGAAACTGGAAAGTCAAAGGACCTGAAACGTGAAGTAACAAATCAAAGCTGGATAAACCGCCTGTTATTTTGTAACCAGGAGATCAAAAATAAGAACTTGACTGCAGTAGAGATTAGGAACACATCCGCAATCTCGGATATACCTGTAGACGGGACTTGAGCACTAACATTTTATCCCTTTGCATCATTAATGTGGTACGCCGGGCACATTGCATTTGTTTCCAAGACAACATGGCAACACATGGTGGTCCCGTGAAAACCCAGAAACAATGCAAAGCTATTTTAACAGCATTGAGTAAAGAGTGACGTGAGAACCCGTATTAAAGTGCATCGTCTTCATCATTCCAAACCTCAAATGGGTGAAATAAAACTGAGAAAAACATGAAAGAAAGGTCGCAAAAAAATGAAATGTGCAGCCCGCTCTGGTGGAGCGAGCCACCCACGTGACAGCTGGGGGGCTGTCAAAGCCCATTGTGGTATGTGACGATGCAGGTTCGCTCCATGAAGCCAGCACCGTCGGTAACGTCATCAGTGAGCTGGACGGCGAGGGGTTGGTGCAAAACGTACAAAGTGCTTTTATTAAAACAACAAAACTCAAAATAAAGTGCAGTGCATCCCAGTTCTTTAAATAAATAATCGGTAAAAAGCAGTGAATTGTGGAGGTTAAAAACAATAAATAAATCCTTAAAAGACGAGGTTAAAACAATGGCTCTTAAACTCCAAAGCACCTGGCGGCTCCCCCGCTTCTCCCATCGGGCCCTTCCACGCTGGCCTGGAACCGAGACTTGGGTTCTTCCCCCAGCGGCCAGGGCGCTCACACTGGGGCTAAACCAGTCCAAAGCCTCCCCGACGGCCAGTCGTCTTCGATAGCGGTCACTCCGGCTCCGTGATGGCTCAGCTGGAGCGACCGCTTTCTTCAGCCCCACACTCCTCTGCAGGCGCTCACCTCTCAGCTGCCTGCCTTTGCTCCATCAGGCCTGCTCTCGCTCGTTTGTTCGTTCATTTGTTTCTTTTTCTTTCCTCCCTTCCCTAGCCGCCTCGCGCTTCTATTTATTACGGGGACGTGGATCAGGTGTAGCAATCGGCGGCTCCCGGCAACGATTACAGATGCGGATGACTCCTCATGTGCGCACTTTAAGCGAGGACTGCCCGCATCACGGAGTCACCCCGGGAACCACTTTGGCCGCACAAGCACGCGCCCTCTCTATTTAAAAAGTGGCCTCTCTGACGTGAGCCGTGGACCCGCTTCACCCTGCGGCACTTCTTGTGTGATTTTGGACTACATAAAAATACATTGTATCGTATTCATCCGAGCCTTAGGAAGCGTTTGAAGACTTTCCTCTTTGGTGGACGCCGTTGATGGTCTGGATGTGAGGTTCCTTCAGTGGTCCAGCTGAGGTCGGCTCGTCTTGTGCTTCTTACGTGTAAAGTCCTGAGCACGGTGTTGGTCACCTAAACTTGTGTCACTCGTTTTGAAACAAATCCTCGGCGATGGTGAATCGATTATGTTGGCTTGGAAGGATTTTCCAGATCGGATGACGTTAGCTCCCATCCATCCATCCGTCTGTCGGCTTCATAGGTGTGCCGGGCGATGTGCCAAGGCTTTCTACTCTTTCTTCACGTGTAGACTCCCACTTTGGTGACTCGTGCCATTCCAAAGAAGGCAAAGAGGATGCAGTTTCCTGCGGAGTTTGGCACACAATAGTATACAATGGCCATTTCGCAGTTGTCTTTACCTGTCTTGTCTTCTGATGCTTGCCTAGCAGTTCAAAATGGTGAATCCCTGTGCTAAATCAGGCTCCGTGTCAACTGGGCTCGTGAGGAGAAAAAGGCAGACTGATGAGAGAGATTTGCACCGAGCACAGTGAGTGACTTATTAAACTTGTTACACGTGGTAATGGCGTCCACACCGTACACCTCCGAGACGCGCTGCACAGCAACATTCCGGCAACTGCTGCTCAAAATGGTGGTGAGCAGGAAAAAAACAAACATGGAGGCATCAGAAAAAGACACAAAAATGATTAACAAGTAGAACGTTAGCTCTAAACCAAAAGCTGTTGTAATAAATGGCTTCTTTAACAACAAAAAAGAAACAATATTAGAATATCATTTGATGAGGACAGGAAAAGTTCAGGAAAAACTGTAAAAAATGAACAATGACAACATAAGACGAAGTGTGAGCCCCAACACATAAATGAGATGCCGAGCTTAGAAACACGGCATGCTGGCCCTGTGGTGGCCTTGGCGTCCCATCCGGCACTGCATCCTGCTTTGTTCCTGGTGCTAGCAGGATTGGCTTTGGCACCCCGTGCCCGTGAGCTGCAGTAGTGAATGTCGGGCGTTGGTGCAACAGGGAAAGGCCGCGGGCAGGTTCAGAAAATGGATGGGACAGATGAGTGAACACAACGGTGCGCCGATCTTACAAACTCGTCCCCATTTTCACAGCATCTTCTTTTGCTTTCTGTGCAGGAACTGAGCAAAGGCACGTTGAGCTGACGGCCAGACAGGATCAGAGCAGTGGGTAAGCACAGTTTCCTTTGAATTGTCTCCATTTCAGGTGCCACTTGACTGCAGCTCGGAGTCTGTGGAAGAAGAGCGCGCCCCAATGTCGATTTACAAATGGAGGCAGTTTAACACTCGCACGTACCGAGGACAAATCCGTTGTTGTGCTCGGGACGTCTCGGGAGCAGCTGATCGGCTACAAGTGCTGGTCCAGTGTGGACTTGCAGCCAGTTTGATGGGCAGCAGAGATCAATATCAGCAGGAGATGCCACAGGGGGCTCGTTTTTAAAACGGCACACAAGTTACAGAGTTGAATGAATACAAGCAGCAGTTATGAGAATTACAGCTTCCACTATGGCAGGGTGGGTTAGGGGGCAAATTGTGCCAGTGCTGTGTTATTTAGTGATGTCAATCGGAGGGTCTTGTCTGAGTTTGCCTCAGTGTCCTCTCATCCTGGGCGCCTTGCTCGTCTCCTACATGCCTGTCTGGACTGGACTTGGCGGTGGACGCGGTTTGAATTATTCAAGTTCCTCAGATGTTTGCCCTGCTAGTGTAGAATCCATTGCTTTCATCTGACCTTGCCCTGTTAATCTGTTTTTCAGCATCAGTTTTGGGGACCACCAAGCCACCCCTAGGACGTCATCGGCACAGACATGGCAGGGGTACTGCAGTTGCTGTCAGGTGCTCTACTGCAGCCTGGAGCAGGTAGGGTGGCATCTCTCACTTTCCTCCCAGTCAGCCTTGCTCGGTGTCCGCCTGCCAATGCCATCTTTAATTTTATGTAATGAGGAGGTCGGAGGTGCTTTACTTGGGACTTGCTCTCCGTCATGGAGGTGGCCTGAGGTGACTGAGGGTTTGGGGACTCTTTGAATGCCAAGTTAAATGTCTTGTTTTATTGTTTCTCACTGTCGCAGCACATTTTGGGTAGCAGACATCGAGAGACCATTAGCAGCGGCAGGAGTAATGTGTCCACGAGTGGCCTTATGGAGCGCTTCCTCCAGGACGTCATGCACCATCACCCCTCCAGATACAAGGACAGCAGGTACCCGCTTGGCTATTGAAGGATTCTGTGAATGGCGTCCGAGGTCTGCTGTCAAATCTCAAATGCTGACTGATGAGTTTCGCAGGCAGGCGTCTGATCGCATTTGAACTTTGGCCTACTTGCATGCCTTTCTAGCGATAAGACCCTCCGCAGGCGTCGAGAGATCTTAACTGAGCTGTTATAGAAGTCCATAGGTGAAGTAGAAACCACAACCACAAAATGTGCACACAGACTGGAGGAAACGAAGCATCTGCAACCTGATGGACATAAATGGCATCCAGACAATGTCTGCTCATTAATGTTAGTGTCCAGAACAGAGCAGAAAAAAAAAAAAGATAATTAAAACTCCTGTCCGCAGCATCCCTGGGGGTCCGTGGTCAGCCGTAACAGACAAAGTCAGACAGTCCTGGGGGGCTTGGGCAACTGCCATTCGTCACTACTACATACTGTAAGACGGTGCCCTTCCATCCTTGGATTGTCCTGATGGCTGTCCGATGGAAGTAGAGCTGCGGTATCAAGGAGCGAGTGTGAAGATTAATGGAATAGAGAAGGCTTAGTGACATCTTGTAATGACTGGACTTGTGGTTTTATGCAGGTGCCCAATACAGCTAATCAGCAGCTCTAATCAGACTACAAGTCTACAGATTTGGAGGGGGGGGGGGGTTAGGGGGTCTCTGATACAATCTTTGGGACCCTAGAACTGAAACCCTGACCTTCTCTGTGACTTTATTAGTCTTCGCCTTGAGATCTCGATGCACACTTTGGCTTGAGGTGTATCTGTTATGATGACGTACCTTCTCCCTGTGGTTCCAGGCTCTCCGATCTCCCTGTTCTCTTCCTAATCGGTTTCTGTTTAAGAGTGTCTGCTGTCTGTCTGTCCGTGCTGTGCTTTGCCCACTCATACCATTGACTCCCAGTCTCGCTCCTCCTCCAAATGTCCAGTCTCTGGCCTCTGTTCTTGTAATCCTCTCCCCTCAATGTCAGTTTGGCTCACTGGCCTCTCTTCTTCTACCCCATCAGCCTGGATGACCACATTCCTTAATGGGAAACTCCGAATTATCGACAAACTTCATTAAAGTCCCCTCAGAGAGTCTGCACTGCTAGCCATAAGCGCCACGTGATCAGGCTTTGAACCTCGGCCTACACTCCTGTTTGCTTTTTCCCCTTTGCTCCTGCGTATTCTGCTGCTCGTCTTCTTTCCGGTCTGTCAGTATTTCATTACGGCCTGAAATTCGAATTCTTCTGCGATTCCACCCCCTCCAAAAAAAACTCATGTCTCACTAAGAGTAAACTTCTCTTTGATGAACGGTGAAAAACCCACAAGACTGTTACAAATGATAATTTTACAATTTATTACACGTGGAGTTCTGTGCTTCTCAGATTAACAAATCATCCATGAAAACTGCCGAGTGCGTCTGCCTCACCTCAGTTCAGTTCTGCTGCCCCTTTGGGTGATGGGTGCACGGGTTCTGTTATAGACATTCTCTACAAGTCCACTTAGTTTACAGTTTTATAAATCTACGGATACAGTGGGTATAGAAAAGAATCCCCCCCTTCGGAATATTCCCATTTTTTGGCCTTAAATGTAAACACACAATCCAACATTTCTTCCCAGCTTTACTTCCTCAGTGCCACCTCTAACATCAAGTGAAAGACATCACAGCTACAGTTCAGAAGAATTATAAAAAAATAAAAACAAGACCTACTGAGATTAATAAAGGATGACCCCCCCCATGTCAATGTCATTTTATTGTCCCACCTTTTGTTTTAATGCCAGCCTTTCTCTATCAGCTTTGCTCATCCAGACTGAGCCCACTCAATATGTGCCCCCAGCTCTTCTTTACAGTTTCACTCTTCAAGTTTGGTCACATTGGGTGGTGATGTTGCTGGTCTGCTATCTTCAGATCTTTCCACAGATTTAGCTCTGGGCTCTGACTGGCCACACCAGGACATTCCCTTTCTTCTCCTTCAGCCACCGTGTGGTCAGTTTTGCTGTGTTCTTCGGGTCCTTGTCGTGTTGAAAGGTGAACATTCTGCCCATCTTCCACTGTCTGGCAGAGGGTAGCAGGTTTTCCTCCAGAATTTGATGGTATTTTGCCCCCTCCATTTTTCCTTCTGCCCTAACGAGAGCCCCAGGCCCCCCATGACAGGATGCTGCCCCCTCCATGCCTTACTGTCGGTATGGTGTGTTGTGGATGGTGGGCTGCATTGATGGACCGTTTGGTGTTGAGGCCTAATAGTTTGATTTTGGTCTCATCTGACCAGAAGACCTTTTTAACACCTGATATCAGAATCTTCAAGGTGCATTCTGGGAAAGCTCAAACGAGCCTTCATGTGGCCTTCCTTGAGAAGTGCGACCCTCCCGAACAAGCCACAATGGTGGAGCGCTTGTCAAATTGTCGTCACATGCACACCATTAATGACCAGTCTATGCCATCAAATCCTGTAACTCCTTCAAAGTGGCCATTGGCCTCTCGGTAGCCTCTCTTACCAGTTTCATCCTTGCTCTTCCATCCATTTTGGAGGGTCCTAGTAGCACCAAACACTTCTTTATGATGGACTTTACTGAGCTCCTTGGGATTATAAAGCCTTTGAGATGTTTTGGTCTCCATCTCCTGCCTCATGTCTGTCCACAACTCTACCCCTGAGATCTTCTGAAAGTGGCTCACCACCCACAGTCAGGTGTTTGCTGTCAGTTGAACTACCAAGGGAGGGAATGAATGGACCAGGAACAGCTTCACTAATCACACTCATTACAACTGAGCACAGGTGAATGGAAACCAGTAACCGCAATGGAAATGGTGGGCACTGACACCTGAGTGAGTTTAGGAGGGGGGGGGGCCTTTATTAATGTCAGTGGGTCTTGTTTTTTATTTTTTTATAATTCTTCTGAACTGTAGCTGTGATTTCTTTCACTTGAGGTGGCACTGAGGAAGTAAAGCTGGGAAGAAATATTAGTTTGTGTTTTTATTTAAGGGTGTAAAGCAAAAAAATGGGAATATTTCAAAGGGGCGACTCTTATCTCTACCCACTGTAGGTGTGTGTATGGATTTATTTTTTTTTGTTCTTTATTTCGCCTTATACGATTTCTTGTATTAAGAATTTGTTAGTTTTCGCAGACCCCTTGGTGTCAGGGCGCAGGGTCAGCCATTGTACAGCGAGCGCCCCTGCAGCAATTACAGGTTAAGGGTCTTGCTCAAGGGCCCAGCAGAGTAGGATCTCTTTTGGCACTGATGGGGACTCGAACCGGTAACCTTCTGGATACCAGCGCAGATCCTTGGCCTCAGTGCCACCCCTCCGCCCCGAATGATGCTCCAGCGTCACGTCCGAACGGCTGGAGCGATTTTCATGACACTTGGTACACACGTTTCTCATTGGTCGACTACAAATGCCGTAAGGTGAAATCAGCCTTCTGGGTAGGGTGGCAGCTGATCTTGCGGTCTTGTATGCCTGTCATCATCCAGTTGACACTCGGAACGACCACCAGAGGGCCAACTGGAGGTGACTGCCAGCATTCTTTCTTGGAGCTCCACCGCCGCGCCCGCCTGTTGCTTTTCAAATTAAATGGAGTTTGTCGGCTCCGAGCGTCAACTGGATGGCAACATACATACGAGACCAGAAGACAAGCACATTAGTGAGTCTTCATTGTTTGTTCATTTTATTTTTATTTTTAAAATTGTTGTTTTTTTAATCCTATTTTTCTCAAACAATTAAAAAAACAAAACCCTTTGTTTCAGCTGTTAGCTAGTACTCAGTAAAGAACTGGACACCCGAAGGGATAAGCAAGTAGGGCCTCGGCCATGTTAAGCTTTATATGTAAGCAGAAAGACTTTGAATCGACCTGGAAGCCATTGTAAGGGTGCCGGGACGGGGGTCATGCGGCCTGATTTCCCAGTTGATGTGAGGATTCTAGCAGCGATGTCTGAATGAGCTGAAAGGTCCATGAAGAACAGCCAGTGAGGGACACCTGGCAGCAGTCAGGCCTACTAGAACTACCTGCAGGATGAAGGACTTCATATCCGCCATTGTTAGCCGCCGTCTTCATTATCAGATATTTTAGGCTGCTGTTGTAATGTGTGTTTTAAAAGGCAGGTGATGCCCGAGCCGTGTGCAGACTCGCTCAAACCAACGTTTAGACCTACCAGGGTCTGAAGTGACCGGTCCTGGTGGTCATTCACAATTCCCCATTAAGAGAGTTTCTGTTTTTCTTCCCACTAAACTCAAACACAGTTAATAATGCTAACTAAACGCACAGGTGAGGTGTCAGAGAGGAGGATATGGCGGCGTGTCTGTCCTCTGCATACGAGTGACGTTCTCTACTGGTGTCTAGTGAACACCGTGATGGCCGGAGGAGCCCTTAAGGTCGCCATATGTAATGATGGCGGACTCTCAACACTCCTGCGTGCAGACTAAACTTGACTTGTCCACCTGGTGGCCTGACCTCCTGTTGACGCCCATGTCACAGAAGCGAGTGGCCGCTGGTATCGAAGGCCGCACTTTCATTTGACCAGTAACGGCTCTCTGGGTTTTCTCTTCCAGGCCCACACATGCAGATCTCCCTTCTCTGAGTTCTCCGCTGATGCCGAAGGAAGATCTTTCAGACATCGCGCTCGTGTCCGAGGCGGACCAGGAGACCATGGCAACGAGAGAGGAGATGCCGAGCACCGATGACGAGTCCGCCGAGCAGCCGGAGCTGAAGGAGAGACGCCCTCTGCCATCCGCACGCCTCACCGCGGCCTCGAGGGCAGAGCCTGCGCCAAGTGTGCCCGGTGCGGGACTTCACTCGACCACCTTTAAAGGGAATTCACCCACTCAGGGCTTCCTCCATAGGACTAATACCCGAGCGAGGAGCCCACTGACTCAGCACCACATGCCTTGTACTTCTCAAATGGCCGACGCCAGGCCGAGTGCGCCATGTGATCCGGGCGTGCAGGTCGAGCGTGGAGCGGCGGAAGAAGCCGACAGTTCTGGTCCCCGAGACCGTGCAGCTCAGGGAGTAGCGCAGGCGCACCTCAGGGAAGTGAGGACAGGGGACACCGTGCAGGGCACGGGGGACGCCGGAGCCAGCAGGGACGCGATTGGGGCGACGATAGAGAAGGTCATCCAGGAGTACTGCTACGGCGTAGCCCAAGAGGAAGAGGGTGCCTTCCATTTTGTTCTCAACTCGCTCACCAAGCCAGGGAACTTTTCCATCTCCGGCTCCAGTACCGAGTGGGACGTTCCTGTCAAGATTGACACGGAGCCGCCCAAGTCGGAGGTCTTGGACCTCGAAGCTCTCAAAGAAGTCCGGGTCAACCTCGAGGACAAGCTTTACGAAAGCCAGCTCTACTCTGTGCTGCACCTTCCTCCGCAAAGCAAGGAGGAGAACGGTGACGCGGTCAAGGAGGAGATCCTGCCCCCGATGCCACATATACCTCCCTCCTTCGTGGGCAAGACGTGGTCACAGGTCATGTATGAGGACGACCTGAAGATCGAGGCGCTGGTGCGGGAGTTCAGGAGCGGCCATTTCCGCTGCTACTTTCAGAGCGACTCGCGCGCCGACTACAAGGAGGAGCCGCACACCAGTGCCAAGGCGCCGTCCGACGCCGGCGACGACGCCCGCGCCTCCGACGATCACAACTCCTCCGTCTTCCTCCCGGCGTCCCAACCCGAACCGGCAAAAAGGCCGGCTAAAAGAAAGTGGCGTATGGCATCCCGGTGCCAGGTGGTCAAAGTCAGTCACAGCACTCAGACGAGTCTGCTCAGCTACCCCGTGCTGAAGAGGAGAGTGACGAGAAAAGACACGGGCCACGTGGCCGACGAGACCCCGGAGGTAAAGACGCGCCCGTGTGCGCTCAAGCTGCCCGAGGCCTACAACAAGATCATGAGTCCCCTGCAGCCCAAGACCCTGGTCTACGTCCTCTCGTCTCCGGACAGAGCCGCCTGCCTGCCCAGGCCTCCCGACGTGCAGAAAACGAGACGCAAACGCCGCTCGGTAGACAGCGAGAGCGCCGTCCGCTACAAGTACAAGAAGACCCCGCTCAAGTACTACGACCCCCTGACCAACAGGATTCTGAAAAGCCTCCCCAAGGGCTTGGTGCTATGCAAGGCCAAAAAGCCTGCCCACGTGCGGCAGCTCTTCCGGAGCCTGAGCCCAGACACCAACAAAGAGCCCAGGGAAAGCGACGGCTCCTCCAAAGGAAAGGCCAACAGCTCCTCGGGGCTCTGTGGCACGATGGGCACCTCGGCGCGCAGCGCCAGCCTCTCGGAGCGCGGCTCCTCCACCTCCGCCCTCGCAGACAGGTTTCCTCTGTGCCCCTTGACTCTGCCCGTGTCTTGTGCCACCGGGCCGTTTAATCTGAGCCCCGTGACGACAACCTACAGGAATGCCAGGCCAGAGCGACCTCCACCCCCTTCAGAAGAGGAAGAGGGAGCGAGGAAGAAAGATCAGCGAACGGACGGGGGCGGGCACGAGCGGGCGCAGGCCCGGAAGGCGGGCAGAACCTGCGGGACGTCGGCCGAGTCACCCGGCGAGGCGAGAGCTGCCAGGAGCACACGTCGATGCCAACGCTTAAGGAGCAGCCCCCCGACCTCCCTGCGTCCCCGTCCCAGGCAGCCCGTGGCGGAGAGTCGCCCCCGCAGGCAGTCGCCCCGCGTGAACAGCGGCTTGACTCTCAGGTCGTCCTTACGTCCGAGGGGACGGGTGACACGCAGCGCCAGGCGCTGAGGAGTGCCAGATCTCAGGAATGTGACATTAACAAAAGCAATCTTGGGCGTGGGGGGGTCTTTTTCTATTTAACAAACCTGTTTTTATCTGTACAGTGGCATCTGTTTGTATCGGGGGGGGGGGGGGTTTAATTAAAAAACCTTGTGCTTCCATTGGCCTCTCGACGTTTGGCACATGGCTGCGGGCGCTCGCTTCCTGCCACATCCACAGTGACGCCATTCACGATTTCAGAAAGTATGCACTGGCCGTCCTCTCATTAATTAATCATGCCATGTGGGGCCATGCAGGCTCGGCCACTCCCGGGCACGTCATGAAATATTCATGCCATGCTGGACGTGTGGCCCTAGCCTGCCTTTGGAGGGGCGTTGCGCTTGTGTGTGGCATGGCGGTCTGCCATGTCCTTGGAGAGTAAAGCCCCCTTCTGTGCAAGCTTCACCTGTGCCACCTGACGTCTGTGGCAGATCGTCCTGCGTTGGCAGCGCCGTGGTGATGCAGGTCTGTGCTGCGGTGCGCTGCTTCTTCGCCGGTTCTGCAGCAGTCGCTGCTTTTTGCTGAGAGTGTGCGAGTGAGATTTGCTGAGTGTGCACATGGCGGGCGGGCGGCAGATCGATGAGTGGCGCTCAGGACTGCCGTTCAGTTGCTGTTTTGTAGTCTTTGCTGCTTTAACGAGTAAATGAATTGATGGGGGAGTGGGAACGGGGGGCATCGTGCCCACAGTGGCACTGAACAGCAGCCCTTTCGTCATTTACTTTTGATGAGAACATGGCCTTCACCCACGGCTCATCTGCAAGCACCAGCCTCCATGACAGGGGCCATGTGTGGCGTCACATTGTCACGCCCCCAAATGTGAGGGCCCTACTGCCAGTGGCCAGCGCCTGTCCTTTATATTTCTTTAAAGAGCCCAGCAGGACATGTGACTCCCATGACATTATGCCATAACCAACAGGTACATGTGGTGGAAAAGAATTGGTGGAAGGTTTGAAAATAAAAATTGAACTGGCATTGCCCAGAAACTCCTCCTGCCATGAAGTCAAGCACGGGCCCAAAACTGAGCAGCGCTGCGGGTGAAGCTGAAAGAGCAAAGCACAAGCGCTGGCTTTTCAATCGTGTTGAGTGACAAAGGCAGTTGGCAATGCAGGAGAAAACCTGCCAGTTAGCACAAAACCTTTACTTGGGCATATTGGAACGTGTGGTGCCATTCAGTGGCGGTGAATGAGAGCAAACCTAATGTAGTGCCTTGCCATGGTGACCTGTGCTGTTTCACAAAGTGCCATCACTGTTGTTTCTACGATGGCACTAAAATGTGTCACCTTGTGGCTTTTCATGGTGAACACAACCCTGAGTCCTTCACATGTGACACATTGAGTGAGGAGTCACTCAAGGTGACCATCTGATGTACAGCATGAAGTGCCAGTACCTCGGGGTCCTTTACAGTACCACTGATTCTGTGAATCTGCAGGCGGGCAGGCCGGGACTGGCACTATGAGAATTCCTTAAGGAGCTGCTGCAGCAGCAGGGACTGAGCATGAGGTCCAAAGTATGTTTTATATAGCGCCTTTCATCCCTGGGGGTCATTTAGCAGGGCTGCCGCCCCCCCCCCCCCTAACTTTCGCTTTCTTGTCAGGTTCACACCATGAACCCCTTGTGTCATCTTTCATCCACAGCCTGGGCTGCCCTGGAGGTCTTTGGAACTGATGATTGCTGTTTAACGTGGAGGGGCAGCAGGGTCGCCCTGCAGCTCCCTTTCCATAAATGTTTACCTGAGGGTTTCTCCGTGCCCACTTATCCCCCCCTCCCCCCCAATTTCTGTTGGATTTGGCCTGGAATGAGGGCCCACCCCCGTTACAGACAGGTACCCCCGTCCGGGGTTGGCTCCTGCCTTGCTCCTAGTGCCAACTCTCCGCATCCCCGCACCCGTGAGAAGGCGCATGCGGGTCGAAAAGCGGAAGGAGCCTCGAAAATCTGGAGAAAGGAAAAAGGCCGACCGAGGCCATGAAGCGCAGGGGGCTGCACGCCTTACTAGCCGCAGACTCCCGCTGCCCAAACGCCGCATGCCGTCCTGCGCCCCGTGGTCTCCTCACCGTCACCGGCCGGCGTCAGGTATGCCGCTGGGCCGCCCCGCCCCGCGCCGCTCCGCGTCGCGTCATGATATTCCCGCCTCCAGACGCGCACAGGGGGCGGAGCTCGAGATCGTGCGCGCCCCCGCCGCGCGTCGCAGTCTCAGCAGCATCAGCAGCAGCAGCAGCATCAGCATCCTCAGTAGCAACCGCGCTCGTCGGGACTGGAGCGGCCACCGCCTCCCGCGCAGGTCGAGGATGAGCGTCGCCAGGTCCGCGTCGAGTGCCGCCCGGTTATGAGCCATGAAGCCGGTAACGCTGCAGCACCTCGTCGCCAGCGTCCTCTGCTGCTGGCTGTCGCCCCAGAGCTCGGCGTCCGCGTCTCAGGGTAGGAAGGGCGCGGGGCGGGGGTTGGGTCGTTGATTTGAAGGTTAGTTTGACCGCAGACCGCTTTAGCGCGAGTGAGGGGAGCCGCCGCCGCCGCCGCGCCGCAAGGGAGTCAGGAGGAGGAGGAGGAGGAGGAGGAGGAGGGGGGCTGCGTCCCTGATGCGCCAAGACTTGAAATGGTCGACATCCATCCCAGCATCGTCTCGGCAGCACCCCCTCCCACCCCGCGTTATTGGGCCTCCATAGCGGCACCCTTGGCGAGTGTGTGTTTGCACCTCTCCGGCCTGCCTCCTCCTCCTCCTCCTCCTCCTCCTCACGTGCGCCTTGTTTTGTCCTTCTGTCAGCTTCAGCCCGGCTGGAAAATGGTCGCGACTCCGATCCCACCGTGCCCCCGACAGAAGAAGGAGCAGCAGCAGATTTACGGAACAAAAGCGAAGCGGGCATCCCTCAAGAAATCACATTCCCCTCCAGACTGGTGTACTATCTCAACGAGGACTCGGAGAGCTCCAACCACAACCTCAACACCCAGGCCAGAAACCAGCGGAAGCAAGACCAGGTCAGTGCCAGGGGCTGGGTGTGGGCATCGGCGAGGGCACCCTCACGTACCCTGTGGTAGCTGGCAGGGGAAGCTGGGTAGCATTGAGCCTTGTGCCTCTGCAGGCTCTGCAGCAGTTCTGGGGGTGCTTTTATTTATTTATTTATTTGTTTGTTTGTTTATGTAATTGTTTATTTGTTGCAATGTTGAGAGCAGTTGCTCAGTATTACTGCACGGCCAGTGATCAACTCTGGGAACGTTCAAACTGGACTTGGCAAAGGCACTATATAAATATATTATTATTATTAGTGCAGTAGGCATGACATGAGAACAGAAAACTCGAAGGATGGCTGTGGGCTTCATGGGGCTGAGACCCTTGGGAAGAATTGCAAAGCGAGCAAAACAAGAAGTGCGCTTCAGTCACGGAGCCCGTGTGCAGTTACGTGGTGCCAGGGAAGAGCAGCTGATGGCCTCTTAGGTTTGCAGGTCTCTGTGACATTGAGGCACGCTGGCATTCGTGATGTCCGCCCTTAAAACCCTCCATCGAGACACACAGGAGCCTTTGAAGAAATGCTTTTGGTTTATTTTGTTTTTAACTGTGAGGTGTCACCATGAGGTGGAGGTGTTTAATATTAATAAATGATCTGGAGAAGAAGATAATTAATAAGCTGCTTCAGTCTGCCAGTCGTACGAGACAGAGTGGAAGGGCAGATTTACATTTACTTATTTGGCTGACGCCTCCTTTATCCAAGGCGACTTAACAATCTTTAGGATGCACTTGGTTCCATTTCTTTTGGTCTGCAGGTCAAGTGACTTGTTCAGGGTCACACAGTGCCAATGGCAGGATTTGAACCCACAGCCTCAGTTTGAGGTCCAAAGCCTTAACCGCTGCGCCACATTGCCGCTAATGGAGAATCATCTAGACGGCTACAGAGGGACAGCGTGAAGGCTTGTGGGTGAAGAAATTGAATGGAAGTAAATGTGAAGTATTAGAAAGATTAGATGAGGAGAGGCCATTCAGCCCAACAGAGCTCCCCAGGCCTATCCACCAAATTCTTCCAAAATGACATCAAGTCAACTTTTAAAGGTCCCTAAAGTCCTGCTGTCCACCGCGTAGTGCACACGACTGTGGCTCTCTGTGTGAAGACAACCTCCGTAATGTTTGTGTGAAATTTACCTTAACAGGTTTCTGGCTGTGTCCTCAGTTAACTCATTTTAAAGTCGGAATCCCCTTCATCATTTTAAATACTTCAGTCAGTCAGGTCTCCTCTTCCTCACTGTGAAGGCTCAGCTCTTTGAATCTTCATCACTCATCCCTCTGTAGCCCTGAATCAGCCGAGCTGCTCTGCTCTGGACCTTCTCTAGCGCTGCTGTGTCTTTATGGAGACCCAAACTGCACCCAGGACTCCAGATGAGGTCTCACCAGAGTGTTAGGAAAGCCTGAGCAGAACCTCAGTGGACACGTCAAGGCGCTATATAACCTGACAGTCTGTGAGCCTTCTTAATGGCGATAGATATGATCAACTACTAGTGACATCTATCTATCTATCTATCTATCTATCATATAGTGCCTTTCACTCTATCTATCTATCATCTATCTAGTGCTGCTGTGTCTTCATGGAGACCCAAACTGCCCCCAGGACTCCAGCTGAGGCCTCACCAGTGTGTTATAAAGCTTGAACAGGACCTCCTGTGACTTGTACTCCACACGTCAAGGCGCTATATAACCTGACACTCTGTTAATGGCCTCTGCAGACTGTCTGGGTGTTGATAGTGATGAGTCCACCACGACTCCTAATTCCTTCTCATAAGGTGGACCTTTGATTTTCAGACCCCCCATTTTGACTTCCTATGTGTGACACTTTACATTATCTGACATTAAATGTCATCGTCCTCTGCCTGTCTGCTGTCCAAGTCCCTTTGTGATGATTATCTGCAGATCGTGATGCAGGAAGCACCAATGTGAGATTTGAATTCACCACAGGGGGTCTGACACTTGACAGTAGACCTCATGACGAGGACCCCGGAGTCGTGGTGGGCTCATCACTGTCAGCCTCCTGACGGTGTACAGAAGCCATGAAGAAGGCCAGCAGGATGTTGAGTTACACGTGACGATGTGAGGAGGTCAAGTCGGGCAGGTGACGTGTCACACACTAGTGAGGCCCCAAGTGGTCTCCATGTTGCAAAGCCCGTCCTATCAGCGCTTAGAGGACGTCCAGAGCAGGGTGACGAGGCTGATCCTGAGGCTGTGAGGAGATGAAGAGGAGACCACCTGGCAGAAGTAGTGGGACTTTAGGGGCCGTCACTTCTTGACTAGATGTTGTGTCAGGTGGTCTCTTTGTTAGAATGGACAAGCTGAGTGGGCTCACTGGCCTGTTCTTGTCCCGGTGGCCTTGTGGTGTAGGTGACAGCTGGCCTGTGCTCTGTGACATCTTTCCCATTTGTCCTGTTTGGAGTAACGAGGAGCCGTCATGGCGTTGAGGGTCCTGCTGTTCACGTTGTCTGAAGTCAGCAGCTGCCTTTGAGATGTGACATCAGTGAGCAGTTCAGATCTTCGTGAGCTGTAAGAGGAGGGAGGGCACTGCTGGACATCTCACAAGTCAGGGCTGTCATATCTCTGCCAGAGCTGGGGGGCTGTCGGATTTTTGCGTATCGTGGGCCGGGTGGGCCGCAGACCTGCTTGGGTTGCATTGGCATCCTTGTGAGTAGCTGTGGCCTCTCGACACTTGCCTCGGTTTATATTTGTGCCCGTGCAGAGTTGTGCTGGAAAGTGCTGAGCGTGTTCATTAAATGGAGGCGTTACGTCGACTCGGCCCGCGCCAAAGAGCACGAAACGCCCCAAAACGGAACGGAAGAGCTTCCGGAAAGTGCCGAGCGTGCAGCGTGTCGTGTGAATACGCGTTACTGGGATTTGAAATTCAAATAATTCAGTCTCTTAGAATGAAAAGAAAATGAACGCCTGGTGACGTGTGCAGCGCCCGTTTCATAAAGAGCAGGTGGGCCTACGCAGTTATAAGCCCACCAGAATGATGCATAATAACAGAATTCACCGAGTGCCTCTCATGGTCGTGTTTCATGAAGACGACACCAAAAAGCAGACGGGCAGTGGGCATTGGGGTGAGTGGGCAGCGGGCAGGCTAAGGGGGGGATTTGTTAGTTCAATGGAGTTTCAGATCCACAAATTAAAGAGCGAGCCCCTCAAACGTGTCCTAGCAGAAGATGAAGCCCCTGTTAGTCCGTCATCAGGCAGCAGAAGACGACTTTGATTTACCGAAGTGGCAGCCCTCCTGTTACAGCAGCCGGCTGAGAGGGGTGCTCAGGTGACGCCCGTATGTGGGGCACACACTCGTCTGGCAGGTGCCACGTGGACCAGTGGCACTTTGCTAGTTTGTGTCTCCTTAATGTGCGCCTCTGTCACTGTGAGTTCACCCCAAAATGAGGACGGATGGCCTAAAGGGTCTTTAACCCGGAAAGGTGGGCAGAGAGGGAGACGTCGAGCGTGTTGTCCACTACGGGAAGGTCTCTTTTACTCAGGAGATGCGTCTCCAAAGAAGAACTTTGTTGAAGTTGCTCTGGCATGATGAGCCCATGGGCCGGTGGCACAGAACGTTTATGCCAATGTCATCAGCTTGGTGCCACCTGCCAGGTTGTCTGCCTGCCTCAGGTCAACTCGTCTCTGATGGAGGAGCACAGGAGTCGTCAGGCAGAGGGGTCCTGTCATCTGATTGGCCGGCCCAGTGCTGACTCGGCAGTGGAGTGGCCAATTGGGGGAGGCAGCTTGATGGCCGAGGTCTCCAAATCCTATTATGGGATGTCATCTGCTGTTGAGGTCTGCTCTGTACTTGTGATGTTATCGTATTCTGTCTATTGTGTTGTATTGACCCCCCCACTACACGCCCACCCTACCTGGAAAGGGGGTCTCCATTTGAACTGCTTTTCCCGAGGGTCCTTCCATTTTTTTTTTTTTTTTGGAGTTTTTCCGTGTCTTCTTAGAGAGTCAAGGCTGGTGGGGGGGCTGTCAAGAGGCAGGGCTTGTGTGGAAGACCCCCCGACACAGACAGGCACACAGGGCACCCACACTTGGGCTCGGGCCTTTCTCTCTCTTTGCTGCCTCCACTCCTCTCCATGCAAGTGTTGGCCTCTTTTATACCCACCTGGACGTGCCCCAGGTGCCCACGGGTCCTCTTCAGAGTGTGGCCAAAGTGCTGCAGTCCAGGCGCCCCCTGGGGGATGCCCTCTTGGGTAACGTCTCTCTCCCGGTCCTTCCATCCGAAGGGCATCCGCCCGTCTCACCGGTTCAGGCCCATTGTGGCACTCGTTGTGTGACTCACGGTGTGTTGTGGCTGCGTACTCCGTTGTGCTTCTGCCATTTCATTGCCCTCTTGAACTTTAAGGATAGAAAGCCAAGCTGAGATGATCTGGGTTCTCTACTGATGCCATCTCACGGATGCCAGTCTGTGAGTGTCTGCTCATCTGCTGATATGCCAGTCTGCCTTTTCTCCATTTGCTGACTTGTGGTGAGTGTTGGTCATAAAATACATGAAGTTCTGCTGCCCCGACTGTGCCACTGCTCTGGGCACCACTGTTCTCCCGGGGGCGGTGGTACTAAAGACCCGGCATGTTGTCGTACCTCAAAGTCAAAGTCTCATCTCTACTACAGTCCTGGTCCTCACAGTACTTCCCCTCTGTGTGTGTGTGTGGCATCTGTCGAGTGTTACTGGGCACAGGATGGTAGTCTGCCAACTTGATGACCCTTTGTGTTCTCCGCCGTTCACTTGAACAAGTTCTTGATGTCTATGAACGCTCCTACGCTACGCCTAAGACAGACGCCATGTTTTAATGTGGAAAGTATGCCAGGACAGTAACTGTGTTGCCCCTAAAGGACTTTGGGACCCCCTGTGTCCACAAGTGCAGCATCCGTTAGTGAAAGTTTCAGATCTCTTCAGAGCCCTCAGAGGTCCGTATCTCACACCTTGTAAGACCCCCCTTTGCCTTGCTGTGCCTACTAGGGGGTACATGTCAATTTTGGGGGGAGGACTCTGTAAATGCCCAAGGTACTGGAGCCAGGGGGCATAAGTCACATGACCTGCTACCTTGAAAAAGCGTGGAAGTGTTTATGGCGGACCAGTCAAGTGTCCTGGAGTGAAGGTTGTGGACCACCATGGGGTGTGCCAGCCCCCCTACCTGACACAGACAGACGTGAGACACACCTTTATTTCAAGTCGGGCAAAGCTTTTCCTTTGCCCCCCACTAGAGAGCACTGTAGCCAAGCATAGGCACAGTCCTGTGTGCCACCTGCCAACTCCAGCCCCTTTTATAAGAGCCCCCCAGAAGTGCTCCAGGTGCTCCCAGATCTGCAGCCCAGGGCTCTGAACCTGTGCAGGTGCCCTCTGGTGGTGGCCCCACTGCGAGTCAGGGGAGGTTATTGCCCTGAATGTGCCCTCTTCTCCTGGTCCTTCCATCACAGGGGCGTCCCGCCACAAGGTGCTATGACAAGTGAGCCGTCACCAGCGCCATAGACCTGTAAGCCGACTGCCCCACCTGCTGGTGGTCACGGTGTACCCGCATGAACCCGTATTACTGTGATTTGTAAGTCACTTTGGATAAAGGGTCAGGCAATCAATCAATAAAAGTGCTTAATGTAGGTGGGCCTGCATTAACGAGTCATAAGATAAACGGTTTATTAGAATTTAAGAGCTCAGGGGTTATGAGGAGTCTATAAAAGGTCACCCGTGTGGCACTAAGGGTTCACTGCCCACTGGCACTCAAAGTCTTTAGGTGTTGCTTATGGGAAACGGGCAAAAAAAAAAGAGGGAAAGGACTTTGTGGCAGCGCTGCCCTCGCAGGTGGTCTAACAAAATGATCAGAACAGCAAATACTAAAAATACGACTGCTGAAAAGGGCAAAGTCACGAGGAAGAGGAGGAAGAGGAAGAAGAAGGACAGTAGCGTCTCTCCTACGGGGTCACACACTTCAGTCCTGCAGTCTTGGCCTCGGGCACTGGGAGTGCGGGGTTCACACACACACACTCTGTCTCAGAGCCTGTGGCGACCATGCTGGGTGCCAGGCAGGGCACGGCGTGCCAGTCCATCACAGGGCACACAGGACACGAAGGTCTTCGGGAGCGCAGACCCCTGCAGACACACGGAGACCATGCGAGCCCAAGTCAGGGTGGCTGGGTGTGTGCTTGTTATTCATTTGCAGCACGTGCCAGTGTGCCAGTCTGGGGTGGTGATGTTTGCTTTGACCGACTTGCTGAGCCCACATTTGTGACAAATTCTCAGCGGCAGGTCTGTCAGAGGAGATGAACTGGAGAGAGTAGGGAGCCGACTGTGCGGGTATTCAGTTTCATTAGCGTTAGTGGCAGAGGCAGCCCCCCCGTACCGCGCACACGTGTGTGTGTGTGTCTACGGGGGGCTCCTTGGACTGCATCCACAAGCGTCAGGGTCTTAAGTGAGGCAAGTCGTGACAAGAGCAGACCTCTCAGCCCATCAAGCCCCTCCGTCCCAGTCATTGAGATCCTCTGAATCAGGGGTCCTGGGGGGCCGCAGTGGCTGCAGGTTTTCATTCTCGAGTGACCTGTTTTTGCTCCTAATTCTCTTTATTTCACTCCCTCTTGAAGACTCGGACCCCTTAACTGTTTTGTTTTCCTTCATTAGCAGCCAAACAATAACGAGATACAAAATGAGCCAAAACAATGGGTGTCCATCACAATATCTGACAATAACAAAAGATGAGGGTCTCAGGAATGTTGAGGTCCCCAGAGCTCTTAGAACAGAGAAAATCCGCAATGTCGGACGTGTCTGCTGTGGCACAATGAGAGCAGTTTAATGAACGACGAGACTCGGTGCCTGATTGAGGAACTGGTGGGAGTGAACGTGGTGGGAGTTTGAGGCCCTGACTTAGGTGGGCTTCTGTTGGCCCCCTCACCTCACATTTCATTTCTGTTTAAGGAAAAAAAAATGAAGAAATTCAGAGAAACAAAACTTCAAAAACTTTAAAGTCCATTTAAACGACTTCCAAAGAAGTGAATTAGCAGCACAAACGGGTCACTAATTAAGAGAAGGATGTGAATGACAAGCTGCAGCCACTGCGGCCCCCCAGGAGTTGGGGACCCCCTGCTGTAACGTCACATCAAGGCCAGATCTGAAGGCTCCTCAAGTTGTCTGCCCTTCCGTGTGGCTCTTTCTAACGTTCGTGTAAGTCCACCATACGCCAGAGCAGTGCGGCCCACCCAGAAGATCCCCATTCAGGACCCCCAAGATGTGGGCAGTGAGCTCAAGGTATTTAAGGGTCAGTGTCCATGTAATGACCCCAAGTACAGGATTGGTGTTCATGCTGTCCTCGTTCTTGCAGTTGTCACCATCGTCATCATCACCAGACTGATGGTCATTTTCCCAGTCTACCCAGGGCAGCCAGTTGCCCCCCAGGAAATTAAAGGAAAGATAAAAATTTAAATGAATTAAACAATTGAGTGAGAAACAATAAAACACACAAATCATAAGACCCAAACGTGAGGAGCCCTCGGTGTCCAGGAGGTAAAGGCCAGCGGTCAGCGAGTCGTCACACGGACCACCTGCTGGGTGAGCTCAGCTCGTGCCCCCCTTGTAAACAGACTCCGTTCAGTAGGCTATAAATAAGATTATTAACATAACTTTGTGAAGCCCACCCAGTCCAGTTCAGGGTCTCATTGGGCTACTGGGGTCTGTCCCAGAAGGGGGTCCACTCACAGTGCAGAAGTGCCAGTCCCGGAGAGCCTTTACATGGGCACAATGGACACCTAGAGTGAGTGACTGAGTTAAGCCAGAAACCCAGCTTTCTTAAGAGACCCCCTTAACATCGGTGAGTCCACCAACTGAGTTTACCCAAACCCTGAGACGTCAAAAGAATAACATTAAAAAAAAAAAAAAGATGGAACCTCACCAGCGGGTGCCGTGAGTCCACAAAACAAGCCTGGAGCCCACGTGCCCTGAGGTTGTGCCGCTCACGTTAGCCCGCCATGTGTTCAGCTCATCTCAGCTGCTGAGACACGAGGAGGAGGAGCGGTGAGACCACCGGAGTGTTTGTCTCGGGAAGCTGAAATTAGTGGACGGGTGTCCAGCCATGGCTGCTGCAAGTGACGTGCGTGGGCTTCGGGGGGGCAGTGGGCCTTAATGCGACCCACTTAAGAGTGTAGATGCCACAGGGGCTGGACAGGCATCCCGGCCGGGACAAGGAATGGTTCCTTGACATCCAAAGATCTGTCAAATAAAAATGAGAGGACATAAAAGCCAGACAAGTCTAGTGACGAGTCTGGTGGCCTCTACTGGCCTGCCATTACTCAGGACTGGCAAAGTGATCTCACACTTCATATCCAGGAGGTTTGCTGTTGGCATCAAGGGGGGCATTCTGGGGTAGCAGAGCCCCACTTTGTTGTTTAGGGGGGCTGGCTGTGTGGCTTTGCTGCAGGAGTTCACACCACGACACCTGGGGGTCTGGTCGTCTGTCTCAGGTCCTTCTAAGGTTTCACCACTTTAAACATTTGAGAGGGCGGACCTCTTACTGAATGAACAGATAAATAAATAAATAAATAAATAAATAAATAAATAGATGTGACTGCAGGGGCCTTCCCACCCGTCCACCCGTAGTGAAGCACAAAGCACCAGAGTGGGACTGTGATGTGACGACCTTCCTCCTCCTCCTCCTCCTCTGTCAGCATCACAGCTTCTAATGCAGTCCAAATTCCAAAGGCTGGCCAATGCCGCTTCTATTGATTGATTGGAAATGTCCAAACTGGGCAGCAAACGCCGACCGCAGGGCCGTCCAGCACCGCTTTCTTTTTGTGACTCCCGCTACTATTTAAACAGACTGGCAAGGGCAGCCCCCTCGATCCGTTGACAGCTTACCATGTCGGGGGTCCGCTCCCTGAGGGTTAGGGATGTTAAGTGCTCTCTCACTGGAGACCTTGTTGAGAGTGGGCATGGCCTTCGGCTGCCAGTGTTTCAAAGGGCACCTGGGCACAGGGCATCTTAGAAGGCGGTTTTAAGGCTGAAGGCTCCGCCCAAAGCCGTCCCGTCCTCTTGCTCTCCATCTTGTTTTTTCATCATTAATGATGGACCCCCCAAGCCTGCAGTGCAGCCCCCCTCACTGACACGGACCTGAGGTTTGCTTTCCTCCCCTCTGCTGCCAGTTGCTCTTCACCATATTAACAATTCGACTTCCATGCTGATTTTTACAGAAAAGTCAAACGCGCTTCACGTTGACAAAGACAGAGCTGTGAGTCTGGAGGAGCGCCAATGTGCTGCTGTCAACGCTGTAGGTGGCAAGTCATCGTCACCCCCCTGGGGACGCCCTGGACCAGAACGAGTGTTTGACAGGTGACCCTGCAACGAAAGTGGAAGGACGGCCAGAAAGAAGAACAACACGCTGCTTCAAGGCAGCATGGCGGGGTCTTCAGTGTGTGAACGGGGGCCCACCCTCCTGGTGTCTCCATTCCCTTTCTCCAGAGGCCTGAGTGAGTGCCAGTCTGAGTGCGTTTACATGCGCGTCATTCACAGATGCCCACTTTAACAGATGCCACGCATGCCCTTATTCCAGTTAGAGAAACCGAATTAAGCCACGTGGCCGACTCCTCGCAGTTTGGGGGGGCATGTCAGTTCTGAAGGGGTCCGCGTTAAGGCTTTCACAGTCTGCGCCCGCCCACTGCCCCCCGTTACTCACGCGTGTCTTCTTCACCCGCACCACCCTCTACAAAGGGCCAGCGGATTTGCGTGGCAAGGCGCACTCAGGCTCTCCGAGGGTCCGTCTGCTGGTCAGCCGCCTGTCTGTGTGTCTCGTCCAGCGACTTCATTTATCACAAAATTTCCGTGAGATCCTAACAGAGGACTCCAGAAAAACACGAGAGTGGAAGAAGAAGCCACTGAAATGGCCGTGCGCTCGCTTTAACCTCAGAGCTACACTTGGCAGAGCTGGTGGTCTCAGTGAAGGCCCGACTTCTGTCATCTTGGACTCGGCTGACGTCCCCCATGACTGTGTCTGAAGTGGGTAATCGATGAACGAACTCCTTGATGTCCCGGAGAAGTCCGGGCTTGAGGGTTACGTCCCGTACGGTTTGACGCGCTGACCGCCACAGTGGGGGGGTGCACTCGTTCTTCATGCCAGTGGTCATTTTATTTTAGTGTCCTAATTAAATGTCATTGAGCAAAACAAAAAGAAAAGCCAATCCCCCAAGCGCATTTGAGTTACCTCACAGTTGGCACACGGCAGAGGGCATTCTGTGTGCTGCCCGCTGGGTGACATCAAACCTTGCAGTTTCCATTTGCGTTGTCTAACGGTCGAGAGTGACATATTCAGATGGCTGTGGTACTACACACGGTGACCACAAGGGGGCATCGCGGAGCCCCAAACCAGGACACGCAGACCTCTTCACAATCCCCCCCCAGCAATCAGCCCTCGTTACAAGACAAACAACTCCACTCTTCATCTTCCTCCTTCTTCTTCCTCCTGACTCCGACTCCCCGATGTGAGGCAGCGGACCCAGGAATGGTGTCTTTGAGGTCCCCCCCCCAACAGAGCCCTCTATCGATACCCAGGGACCCCGACAGGGCTGCACTTCCAGACTCCCCTGTGGGGGTCCCGACTGGGCGACCACTGCCACCTTGTGTATGGGGGACAGAACGCCACCTACTCCTGTGCTTTTATCAGTCTGCCCAGTAAACCAAACCCACTGGGGACAAATTTGTTTCCTCGCCCAGCCCGCCCGCCTGCCCGCCGATTCACTTGCGTCATCAGAGTGGCCCCCCGTCCCGTTCTCCTCCGCCAATACATCCTGCGTTTTTTTAAAAAGTAAATGTCATCCAAAATATGGCTAAGCAGATAAGCAGAGTGGAAGTGAAGAGTTGTGTTGAGTGACGCCGTGCCGTGTTTTCATTCTCATTGCGGTGGTCCGCGGCCCCCTGAATGCGCTCAGATTGGACGACGGCGTCCCTAAGATGGTGCACGAGAGTCGCCGGTGGTCCCGTCGTATTTAGTTAGCAGTCAACGTGTTACGAGCGTTCCAGTGACATTTGGGTAAAAGCGTCTGTGGACGTAGAGTGCAGTGGGCAAACCCAGCACAGGTGATGCCAACCACTAAACACAGAACTGGAAACCAACAACATGTGCCCTGAATTAACCGATGAACTGGGGAGATTAAAATCGTCTGAAAGAAAGTCAAAGATGACGTCCAGTTCTGGAGACCTCGGCCACCTGGATGGGCTTTCTGTAGTGGGGTCCGTGCCAGCTGCCCAATCAGATGAGAGAATCTCTCTACCTGGTGACCCTAGGGCACCTTTATCCATATGCAGGGGAGTGGCCTGGCAGTACAGCAGTGTCACCAAGTGCCACCCCCAGATACTGAGGAGGGCTAGTGACACTTTGTAAACTTAAACTGTACAGGTGACCACCTCACAGAAGTGCAGGCTGCACAGCCAATCGGCAGCTCTAGTCAGGGTATGCCAGCCTCAAGTCGCGAGTCTTCAGCTTCAGGCCGAGGGGGCACCTCTTATAGGAGCAGCCAGACCAGCCCACGGCTTTGGGGGGCCCTGTCACTAAAAGCTGGACCACCCGCTCTTACTTGATTAACCCTTGGAATCCTGGGAAGGCCGGCATGTGAGATCTTACTGTGAGTAACGATACGCTCAGATACGTAAGTCAGGCCTTTATGAGTCGAGGACCCTGAGCTTGGCGACTTGTCACCGTCCCCATTTCAGATCCCGGGAAGGGAAGTCATTGGTCAGAAGTGCTTTTGCTGAGGGAGTTCATGAGCCCGCCGGTGGGCCAAGTCACGTGCGGTTAATCGTCACTCTGGTGAACGCTGGGGGGCCGACTGTGTGACTTCACGCTCTTTGTTTCATTTGTGTGACCAGCGAGTCACAAGGGTGCCAGTCAGGAATATCTGCTCAGGGTATCCCAGTGGGTAGAAGGGCACCTGGACTGGTGACACTCCCGGTGATCGTCACTCGCCGTCTGTCGTGTGCCACGCTGGTAAGAACACCAAGTGTGGGCTTTGACCTGCAAGCCGACAGGACTAAATAGCCCCCTAAACTGCTGCCCGTTTGCCTTTCGGGTCCCGCCATCGTAGAGATCAAACAGAACTGAACGCCAGTTTAGGGCTCAAAGACAAAATGCTTTTAGGTTATTCACTCGAGAGGTCGGGGGACCCTAAACGAGCGTCAGAGTCGTGTCACTGCACATGGTGGCCGAGTGGCCCGTCCCGCGAACCTCCTCTGTGATGCGTCTGCCCTACAGGCTGCCCGCTGCCCGCTGGCCGCATGGCGTCTGTTCACAGGGCTCTGTGTGTCCTCTGGGTGTGTTGGACTGGTGGGCCGCGGCCTTTCTTTTGTTTTGTACCGTTTTGTTCCTTTAGGGGTTTTCTGCTTTTTCACGGCATATGTTAAAGTTTTCTGAAGCGATGGATGGAAGGATGAGGCACTGCGAGTGGCAAAGTGGAGGACCTTTAGAGGCCACTTGCATTTATGGACAAATGGTGGTGTAGGAGACCCTCAGAAACACTAAACAGTGGCACAATTAAAAAGGGGGCTTCTGAGAATTTAGTCCACAGACTACAGCTGCATAAGACCACCGTAGAAAATGGGTGAATGCAACCTTGGTGGGAGGGCAGGCGATGGCACAGCCAGCTCAAGTGCTGCAGAGGGGCTTGGGTGACGAAATGTCACGTGAAGAAGGCTTGAGGGTCCTCCCCGGACACGGTGGTCCTCGTGGCCTCATCTCTGTCTACATCAAGAGGGTGTGCAGAGGGGATCGACGAGGCTGGCGGGGTGGCGTCCACGATGTGCGGAGAGCAGCGCACGTTCAGGCAGGTGCTGCTCAAACACCTCAGGGTTTCCAGTTTATCTTCACATCTAATCAGCTGGAATGCAGCGAGTGACCTAAAATGGGGAAACGACAAGAAGTGACCTGCCAGGGGGTCACATGTCAAGTTTAGGTGAGGAGTAACAGAACAGAAGGAGACGTCAGAGTATGACAAACGGGCCTTCAACAGGAACACCTAACGGGTGACCACCGGCGACCACCGGTGACCACAGCCGTGAAAGTCAATGAAGCCAACAAACAATTTACACGGGTGTCCCAACCTCAGTGGATTACTTACTAACCCTCTGTGTGTCTGAAAGCAGAGTGTGTTAGGAGACCCTCTGAGGTGCCACCAATGCCAAGTACCACCCTCTGAGGTACCACTTGGACAGCATTACACTGTAGGTGATGGCAAGAAAACGGCCAATGAAATGAGGCAGAGCATCGTCACCCTTAGGGGTGTAAGCCCCTCATTTACAGAAATGACAGCAAAAGTCCGAGTGTCACCGAGTCCAGTGGTGTCCTACACAATCCAAAGGACAACTGGAGGAAACTCAGGTCACCAGCCAATCAGAAGATGAGTTTCTGAGGGTCACCAACGTGCAAGTGTCACTTTGTACTGTGAAGGGGAGTCTTTGTGCTGCAGGTGTGACAGTGCGGGTGGCAGTGAGAAAGCCACCCCTTAAAGGACACAACAGGGCCTTGAGACTACAGAGCGATGAATCCACATTGGAGATGTTTGTACGCCGAAGAGCTGGTGACAGGATGGTGACACTGACTGTCACACACGGAGGAGGAAGTGTGGTGCTCTGGGGTCCTTTCACTGGCGGCAGACCTGGTGACCTGCACAGAGTGACTGGCATTCTGAATCACCTTCTGCTGCTCCGAGGAATCCAACATTTGAATACAAATTCATACGCTGAGTGACTCCTGGAGTGACTTGTTTTTTATTTAGCTTTGTTATTTGTTGTATGCCAGTGTAATGCTGTCCAAGGGGTACCTCAGAGGGTGGTACTTGGCACTGGTGGCACCTCAGAGGGTCTCCTAACACACTCTGCTCTCCAAAAGGAGGGTTAGTAAGTAATCCACTGAGGCTGGGACACCCGTGTAAATTGTTTGTAGGCTTCACTGACTTTCATGGCTGCAGGACGCCTGCTCCTCTTTTTCAGTTTTCCTAAGGTACCTTTTAAATGTAAACCCCTGGCAGTTCACCGCTCGCCGTTTCCCCATTTCTGGTCACTCACTGCATTCCAGCTCATTAGGTGTGAAGGTAAGCGGAGGTGTTGTGAATCGTGAGGCCTCACCTGGCTGCTCGACTGCCTTCAGCTGACGAGGCCGACTGTGAGGGGACACGGAGGGGTCTGAGCTGTGAGGGGACATGGAGGGGTCGAGCTGTGAGGACACACGGAGGGGTCTGAGCTGTGAGGGGACACGGAGGGAGTCATTTAAGCAAGCGGAGACGACGAGGTGGCAGGATTTGTCATTTAGAAGTGGCTCATCCTTGGTTACGTTGTCGACGGTGACGGGTTCGAGAGGCTCAACAGGAGCGTGGAGCCAACCCGCACCGTGAACCCCAGCAGTTACTTTACAACAGGAACCCGTCGACGTGCTGGTAAACCTGTTTAGGGCGGATTCTGTACACGTGGGCTGAGTGCCCCAGTGGGACTTTAGGGGCCTTCACAACTGGACTTGATGTTGTTTTGGAGGAGCGACCTGAATGGGACTGGTGAGTGTGTTGGGCTGAGTGGCCCGGTCTTGTCACCGTGTCCTGATGTTAAAGTTTGATGTGCCGTAGGTAGAAGTGGAGTGAGATGGCCAGGCTAAGATTGACGGTTGCACTTCTGCCCACGGAGGACCCCACAGTGCCAGGCCTGATGGGCGTTCATGTTCTTGGAAGCAGCTGGAGGTGACGTTCTTGAGAGGTCCCAGGGAGCTCAAAGCCACACTTCATGACCAGCAGATTGGCATCATAAGGAATCTGCAGGGACCACCTGTGTGTGTGTCACCCTCAGCATGGACAGGATGAAGACTCTGGGTGGGCTCCCGGTCAGCGCTGGGGTGGACCCACATGTTGCTGTCCATGCCAGAGCAAATTACATTGGCAAGGGTTAGGCTGCCAAGGGGGTCTTTTGTGAAGTGCTGACCGCCGTTTGCCAGTCCTGGTAAGGCTGAGAAGAGCCGAAGGGGTAACGTGTGGCTCAGGTCTAGGGGTCTGTGAGGACATTTGGGACCTGAACCCCGAGATGAGGAAGGGGTACCAGGAGGCTGCATGTTCATCTGCTAACTTAGTAGGCAGCAGTGTTAGTGAAGATGAAGGGACACAAAGCCACATGGGACAACGCGGTGCCAGCATTAAATATTAAACAAGTGACTTGCAGATGTGGCACAGCTGCCCATAAGTGTGACCTTATAGTGTGGAGTCCAGTAAGGAACTGCACGTCACTGCTGGGAAATCTATGAAAAGTTAAGGAAAATTAGGGCTTCTCCATGTGCCAACTCAAAGGAACTCTCCAAATAAGACTGGCATCAGGC
Source organism: Polypterus bichir lapradei (assembly GCA_026402145.1). NCBI lineage: Eukaryota > Metazoa > Chordata > Cladistia > Polypteriformes > Polypteridae > Polypterus > Polypterus bichir. The sequence continues at coordinate 1,379,912 of JANRMT010062814.1, forward strand.
ACCGTAATGGTGGCACTTCAAGGGAGGAACTGCATCCTGTGCCAAGTGCACTGAAAGATGGAGCACCTCCTTCTGGCAGCTGTGGGATTCGCAGGCCGGGGACCAGAGGGGGCAGAGTCCGTTGCCCTCACTGGGTGCCGTCTCTGTGCCACGGTGGGTACAAGAGAGGAGAAGGGTCCTTTCAGCACCCCCTCTCTAATCCCAGAGCGGCAGTACACACCTGAGATGAGCCGGGAGAGGCACCTGACATGACAAGTGACACCAAAGGCCTGTCCCAGTCCAAGAGTCGAGAATGAGAAAAAAGTGGAGAACACCGTGGCATCATAGGCATAATAGAAAACTGAATAGGATGGCATAGGGAGGATACGCAGGGGGCAACCGATGGCAGTAGAAGTCAAGACGTTCTCAGCCTCCAGCGTCAAACCACAACTAGAAAGCAGATATGAAGAGCCTCCTGATAAAGTGGCAAACGGTGGAGCACAAGACTGGCAACAAGAGGGGAAGCCCACCTCACGTTGAGGGCAGAATTCAGAGTGCAGACGTGATGTGACAAGACGTGACGAGACGCAGAGGCCACAGGGTGACAAGGCAGAGCGGCTCGCTGCTCAGTTTAGTGTAGAAAACAGAAGAGAGAGGAGAAATGGGCGTCCTAAAAGTCGTGCCAGTGCCAGCCGTGAGAACACATGCGGCCGAGTTAAAGAGGAAATTAGAAATGCCAGAGGACCACCGCAAAAAAAAAGAACAATTTAAACTGCAAGGCTTAAGAATGGAATCCTCCTGGCATCTCAACACACCTGGCATGTGTGCCAAGGTCTCGGAGATCCAAAAAAGGAGGAATAAACCAAAACAAAGCAGCAGAGACACGGCGGTCTCATCCTAGAGACCCCCTGAAGTGGGCCTGGTGGCTCGCCCTGACTCGACTACCCCCACAGTGTCCCCAGAGAGTCCCCAGAGTGTCCTCTCCTGCCAGTGAGTCTTCCACCCCAAATTCAGGACTTTTAAATTCCACTGTGCCACTTCCAGTGTCTGCGCCAACCCACTGTGAGTGCCCCCTCCTGACCCCTGCTGTCACTCCTGTGCTTGTTCTTCCCCTTGCCCGCCTGTGTAGAGATCTGCCACCATCTGCGATATTTTGGGCGCTGAAGGGAGACGTTTTGAGGTGAGGACCTTCTGTGTGGCTGCGTTTGTGTGTCGATTGGCACAAGCTGGGTAAGAACTTCACTGCGCTCTGTAGATTCTTGCCCCTCATTGGTGACCCTCATTCCCTGCTCCAAACACTCCACCCTTCACTGGAATGGGCATGCTTGCTTTCCAGGCTTTAGGGGGTCCTCCCTTTATGCAGAGTCATGTCACCTGGGTGTGACTTGGGGGTGCATGGAGGCCGAGCCCCGCATTTGAACCTGTGAGATCTGCAGTGCCAGTTGGTGCCACCCAGTAGGGATGCCAAGCAGACTGAAGCAAACTGCTGCCAACCGAGTGTGTCAGAGACGGCACCAGGGGCTTCTTTACTCCTCTGCTTCAGAATGTTGGGTTGCTTTGCCACTTGTGCCTCCGTCAGCCGCCATCGCCGCTTTGTGTTTTCATGCCAAGGAGACGTTTGTGAATCAGACCTCAGCTGATGACGCCAGGAGATGGCTGGACGTGCACTGCGGCACTTTGTCAGCACAAATATTTTTAGCTTGCTGGCAGAGCGTGAGGGTCAGCGCGGATTGTCGGTGGCATTCAGGCTTCGGTGCCTCTTTAATTGGACGCATTTAGAAAATGAACAAAAGGCTTCACGCGGGCACATCTGCTCCTTTGGATGGCAGGAAGTGGAAGGCAGGGGCAGAATGAGGGCGTTTCTTACGCCACTCACCCCTATGGTGTGGATGTGTCACACTCTGTCACATTTTGGCCGTGCCAACGTAAAAGCTGTCTTGTCTATTTTCCCAGGGTCAGATGGCAGATATAAACGTGGATGTGATGCGAGTCCTTAGCAGGGCATTCGTGGGCTGCCACACATTCTGACACATCTCAGGCCCACTTTGAGGTGCCCAGTGTCCTAATGTGCCCATCTTTTGTGTATTGAAAGTAATCCAGGCGGATACGGGGAGGGGGGCACCCCACCCTAGGGTCACAATGTTAAGTTAGCTTGCGGTGCCCCTCGGCTCAGCTGGTCAATCGTCGCCCAGTAGATAGTCAGTGGTCCGGTGCCACGTGCAGCGCACATGCAAAGTGCCAGTCGTGTGCTGCGAGGCACTTTTCAGCAGCGGCCCACCGGCCCCCTGTGGCTGCAGCTTTTCATGTCGTCGTTGCTTTCTTTCTGTTTTTCTTTTTCGCACAAAGCCACAAACTCCCAGCGCACTCGCGCGCCAACCGTGTCTTTTTTTATACATTTATTAACCGCCCAGGCTGAGTTCGTATTCGCCGTTGTGCTTTGGTCTGAACAGTTCTGAGTGAATGACCACACGGGTGGGCAGCCCCCCTCAGTGTTTGATGTCACTTACGCCTGTGCCAGCCCTGCTCTGTGCCACTAAATGTGATCAAGCTAATAAGATGAAGGCCATCACAAAGTGTAACAAACCAATGCCAAGTCTCTAGGTGCCAGTGTGCCCCCCTGAGGTGGCAGTAGGCCCGGATGATGTGTTAATTCTCATTTAAAGCCCCGATTGCTGGTTCATCGCTACTTGAACTGAGTAACCCGGCGCTGCTGTCCAGCAGTTCCTGTCATTTTCTGTGTGACCACCGGGTGTCCTCGTTGTTAATAAACATGGGGGTGCCACCCGGCCCCTGAACTCTTCCACTTTGGTGACATCAAGTCCCTACAGTTGAAAGACTTCTGAACGCTTTGAAATCGCGCCAGCTTCCCCCGTCTGGCGGTCTACTGGTGCTTGGCGTTGAGCTTTTTAGGGTCCCCCAAACACATTTTTAGGCCGTTTTTGGAACAGATTGGTGCAGGAAAAGACCCCCTGATGATGAGGAGTAAACCAGCTGGCGTCTTCAGCAAACATGAGACACTGAAGCTGAGCAGGGCACATCAGCCACCCCCAGGGGGTCACTCCCAGTGGATATGGGTGGTCTCAAGACTTTGAACAAGTCAGTCAGTCCTGAATGGGGTCACCAAGGGGGGGGTGCCAGAGCCTATCCCAGGCAGCACAGGGCACAATTGCAGGAACAAACCCGTGACAAATGCACATTCATTAAGGTCACCAGTCCCCCTCACCTGGCATGACTTTGGACTGTGGGAGGTCCTGAGACGAGACCCCTGGTCTCCTTACTTCCAGGCAGCAGCAGCAGCTACCACTGGACCACCGCGCTGCCCGCATTTTGAAGAGTGGGGTGTGATAATCTAGGAATGGCGGGGATCTTTTTGTGCCATGTGGGGTGCGTACGGGCGCGCTGACCCCGACACAGACAGGACACGAGTTGGCACACACGTTCATTCACAGCTGGGGAGCACAGCAGCTCTCAACATCAAGCACAGCTCAATCACTCCTTCCTTCTGCCCCCAGTCCTCTCTCAGGTGGGCTTCATACCCCCCCGACTCCTTTAATTCAAGTCCTGGGAGTCATCCCAGTTGTCCTGGAGGTCCTCTATAGGGTTCTGCAACGGCCCCCTGGCGGCCCCCACAGAACCCAATAGGGCTGCACCAAACTCCAAGTCCCAGCATGCCTTGTGAGAATTGGTGGTGCCCCTGCCACCCTGGATGGCTGCCCTGTAGTGTGCCAGGGAAGGTACTGCCTCTTCACCGGTGGTCCCCGTGGACGTTTTGAGTCTGAGCAGGTGGGGCGGATGTTACTTGTGATTTTCAGTCCTTTACTAGCCCCCCGTGGACCTCCATCAGTGGCTGACACGTTTCTGTTACAAGCGAGAAGTTTTAGACTTGAAACATTTAAACCGAGACCCCTCTGAATATTTCAGATGAAACTGTTCTTGTTAATTACACAGCACTGCACTTCTCATGATGAGAAGCGTCTTCTCAAATGAGGGCGTCTTACACAGATTCCAGTGCCACGCGGTGGTCTTGCTGCTGCCTGGCCTCACAGTGACGTCCTCACGTCGGGGGTCTGCCTGTTCTCCCTGCGTCCGCGTGGGTTTCCTCTGACTGCCCAAAGGCATGCAGGTGAGGTGGGCTGGTGATGCCTGCATGTGTGCCCTGCCGGTTTGTTCCTGCCTTGTGCCCTGCGCTAGCTGGGAAAGGCTCCAGACCACCTCACCCTGGCCCACCCTAGACCACCCCAGAAGCCCACCCCGTGCACCTGATCCTGATCATTCAGACTTTATTTCTGGCCGTCCTGGAGACCTAAAGCACGCTGAGCAGCAGCACTGCGGGGTCCGCACCGTGGAGGGGGACTTGTAGACGAAATCCTCTACTAAACGAAATGAAACGCTGGCTTGACAGGAAGACGGTCAAATTCGGGCAAAAGAAACCGATGACCTGCCAGTGTCTACTGAAAAAATGACAGGAAGGAAAAGAGGAGGATGAAGCCCCCCCAGTAGGACCGCCACGTAAGCGGCAAAAAAGTCACCCTTGGCTGCCTTCTCGGGAAGCCTGGCAACGCAGCTGACGTCAGCGGAAAGCAAGGGACAAGCAGCTGCCGGAATGGTGGAGCCGCTGTGCCCCCCATGGCAGGAACGGTCTCTGTGCACCGAGTAAGCCCACCACTCTTTGGGGGCCTCTTTCTAGTTCTTCATCTTCATCACAATTGTTTTGTCTTTTTTTTCCTACACTGCCTACTTGCGCCATCATGAATCTTCAAGTGACCAAGTTCACCGGGCCCACCATGTTGATACCCCCCGGGCACAGGACGGTGTCCAAATGTAATCGTCTCCCCTTCACTCTGCTAGAGACGCACTTGAAACTTTAAGGTGTAAATGTGCCAATGCGGATGCCAGGTGTAAACTGGGTGTTTGTCCTTCGGGTGGCACATGATGACAAGCTCCTCACTCTCTGTGGGCATCTTTTGAAAAGAGTGGGAGTTGTCCTTCACGGCCCCCCAAGTACCCGCTGTCTCAGTCTCTCTCACCCCTCACCGTGTGTGGTGAGTATACTGGCGCAGTAATGGCTGCCGCTGCATCATCCAGGTTGGCGCTTCACATTGGTGGTGGGTGAAGTGGCTCCCCTCTGTCTTTCCAAGTGCTTTGAGTCGTGACGGACGCGCTATAGAAACGTAATTAATGAATGAATGAATTCACGTAGTCCAGCTCACCAGCGCCGTGTAAGTAATCGACAGTCAGGTGCCAATGATGTCGCCTTTTGGCCTGAGTTTAAAAAGCAGCAGAACACGGAGAATGAGGCCCGTCCTATGAGATGAGTTGGGACAAAAAGAGAAACAAATGGCATCTGTAGGGGCCACTGAGCCACCGGGCACCCTGACCACTGCTATGGGACTCTGTCACTACGTGGAGGGCTGGTGACGCCGATCATAGCACGAGGATGTGAAATGGACCTCAGGTGGTGGCCCGTCCTCCTGTCGCTGGTGACACCCACGGCACAATGTTAAGTGACGGCCACTCGCAGGATGAGGTGGCACTCGGACAAATGCAGACGAGGGTCTCTGCAGCTCACGCAGTCTTTCTGGTGTTGCTCCCTTGTGTGGCATGGCCAGGGCTACCCAGGAAGTGGGCATTCAGGCGCCACTCTTGTGCTCTGAAGTTCACTGCCTGAGCTGCCCTCTTGCCACCCTGCCCCGTTCCTGGTGACTAGACATGACTCTGAGGTTAGGAGTGAGTGCCCATCACCTTGTCGGTGCCCGCTTCTCTCCTCACCCTCACTAATCCACTCCCTCGTTCTCTTTTGTACCTTGCAGGCCATCCATCTTGCCCAGGCCAGCTTTCAGCTTGAAGCTTTTGGCTCCCCCTTCATTTTGGACCTCTTCTTAAACAGGTGGGTAGCATTTCAGTCTCATTGAGGGGGGGGGGGCAAAGAGCCCGGGGGTCTCTGAAGAGAGGGGGGGGGGGTCTGGCTGGTCCGGTGGCTTTAACATGAATGACCGACGGAGTTACCGCAGCGCAGAGCGGGCGTGTCAGGGAGGGGGTTTGGGTGGGACGATCGCAGGGGGGACACAACAGAAGAAATGTCGGGGTGCTGGGTGGGAAATCCCAGCTGTCTAATAAGGGAGCTGTGGTTCTGGAATAGAAAGAAAGCCTTTATTGTCATCGTAAAAGATGGCAAGGAAATTCCGAGCGCCACTCCAGCTGGCTACAAAAAAAGGAAATGACACTGCAGCGTGGTGAAAAACAAGGACAACACGTAATACAGAGAACAAGATAACAACAAGAATTGTATTATATGTAAATTAGACAAAAACAAAGAAATGAGATCAAACGTGAAAGCAACACGATAAGTGACAAGTAATCCCAAGTCACAGCCGCCATGTGGCGGACTCCATTTCTGTTCAAGCCTGACCCTGAGTTGGCTTATTTCTGCTCAGCGTGTTTGTGGCCATTGGATAGAAACGGTTTGTGAATCCGTCAGAGATCTCGAAGTGCCAACCAGAGGGCAGCAGGACCAGCGGGTGATCCTTAATGACGTTTGTGGCTCTGGTGACTTCCAGGGAGGGCAGACGGCAGCAGCAGCCTGTGGTTTCCTGTGCCAAGTCTGGGACTCTCCGTTTATCTGGCGTCCCACGCTGTGACACGGGATACCAGGAGACTCTCCAAGGCCGAACGATAAAATGCCACCAGTTGTTTTTCCTGGGCATTCTCAGGAAGTGTGGTCTCTGCTGCGCTGCTTTGAACAAATCTTTGCAAAGACAAAGCTGTGGACCTTCTGCACTGTAAGGGCGGAGATGGAAACTGAGCCAGGGAGCCCCCATCCCACTCTGCCCAGCGTGTGCCCCGTAAGGTCCTCGCCAACCCGGAGAGCAGGGAGGCGCACCTCACGTCATTTATCGTGACTTTCAGATAAGAGAGGCTGCTGGTCACTGTCCATTTATTAAAAGAGCACATTTCAAATGCTGTAGCCAATAAAATATGCAAAAAACCATCAAGTGCGTAAAATAAAATAAAAGACGCAACACAAACGGGTGACTGCGAGTCTCATGGAAGGTCACGGAAAGCGAGAGAATAGACCCGCGTCGCCAGTCTCGTCTCACTGCGTAATGTAAGAAGTGCAAAAGGGGCCTAAACCCCAGGAGCAGAGCATTCTGGGAGAGGAAGGGTTTAGTGAAAGTGGCGTCCACCAGGGGGCAGTGCCGGAGCAGAGCATTCTGGGAGAGGAAGGGTTTAGTGAAAGTGGCGTCCACCGGGGGCAGTGCCGGAGCAGAGCATTCTGGGAGAGGAAGGGTTTAGTGAAAGTGGCGTCCACCGGGGGCAGCGCAGGAGCAGAGCATTCTGGGAGAGGAAGGGTTTAGTG
>JANRMT010062814.1:1387257-1425438 GCA_026402145.1 Polypterus bichir lapradei
GGGGGCAGCGCAGGAGCAGAGCATTCTGGGAGAGGAAGGGTTTAGTGAAAGTGGCGTCCACCAGGGGGCAGCGCAGGAGCAGAGCATTCTGGGAGAGGAAGGGTTTAGTGAAAGTGGCATCCACCGGGGGCAGTGCAGGAGCTCTCATCAGCTTTACAGCCACGCCATACTCTGTCCAGTTTCTTAACGGTTGGTTTAACTGGATATTCAGAGCGCAACGGTGTGCCAGGCTGAGCTGGTGACGAGCAGACGCTTCAGAGGAAGAGGAAGGGTTTAGTGAAAGTGGCGTCCACCAGGGGGCAGTGCAGGAGCTGCTGCTCTCTTCAGTACACAAAGCATCTGAGAAGAACCTGAAGCCACAGGAGACCTGAGTGAAGTGTTTGGAGTTATGAGGGTCCACAGTTAGTCCAGTGGGTTGAGATGACAGTGACTTTAAAAGGAGTTGGGGACACAGCTGGACACTTGTGAAGGGGGACTGTCACGCAAACGTGAGGAAGAGAAGCACAGACACATGGAATACGTGACCAGTAGTGTGGTGGGCAGCAGGACTTTAGAAGAATCAAGTGGACAGGACTGGTGGGCTTTGGTGGGCTGAATGAATATTAGAACTTTAGAACGATCTGGACGAGGGCAGGACATTCAGGCCAACAAAGCTCGCCAGTCCTGTCCACTTATTAACGTGAAGTCGAGCTGTGAAAGCCCCTCAGGTCCTCCTGTCCGCCACACTCCCTGGTCGCTTATTCCAAGTGTGTAAAGAAAAACTTCCTAATGTTTGTGTGAATTGACCCTTATCAAGGTTCCAACTGTGTCCCCATGTGTTTGTCATGTGTGTCATTTAATTCTGGGGGTCTCATCGGACCCCAGAGCCACCTTCTAGCTGACTTGAGAGTCTCCCGTGTGCCTTCTGGGGAGATGCCCTGTGTGTTTTTCTCTTTGTCACTCCACCATAAAGCTGTGACTGGCACGGTTGTTTTCTGCCCAGTCTGTCCAGTGTCCTCTCCTTCAGTGGTCTCCCTCGCCCATCTTCAGTTTTTTTTGATGCCCAGCTCTCGTCAGATTTACAGCCACGCCATACTCTGTCCAGTTTCTTAACGGTTGGTTTCACTGGATATTCAGAGCGCATCGGTGTGCCAGGCCGAGCTGGTGACGAGCAGACGCTTCAGAGTCCCCACATCGTGGCAGGCCTGCGTCTGCAGAGGAGATTCATGGCCCACCCTGTGGACGGTGACCTCGGCCCCCCTCTCTGATCTCTTCTGCGCTCTTTCATTGGCAGCATGCCACGCAGTGCTGGAATCTTCTTCTGGTTTCACCAGCTGGATTTTGGGATTCCCACTCCAGTGACTCTCTGAGTATTCCAGAAGCAGCAGTCTTGTAAACAGAGGGACTCAGGGTGTCTCCATGACAGCCGTCAGGAAATTCCAAAGGGATGGAAAGAACTTGTCGAGGCTCCAAACGGAAAAAGGAACGAAACGGCGAGGCTGCTGGCGCCGACTTCATTAAAAACAGGCGGCCCAGTCCTGCAGTGAGCCCACCCCTTCACGAGGGCGCCGACTGCTGGGCAGGATGGACTGCAGCTCTGAGGGTCCTGCCAGAGACAGCGCAGACCACTGACCACGGTGACCACCAATGTGCTGCTAAACCACGTCTGTATTTGTCTTTTGAGTGGGCTGTGATGCCCACCTTTATGCCATCACACTCGTGACCTCCAAAACCGCGCCCTGCTCAGCAGCTGGTCACTGCGTCATGGCAACAAAACCAAATAAATGTGTCACGTAACGATGTCATTAGTTTTGGGGACCCTTAAAGTGAACTTCAACCCTCAACAATGCCTTGCGCCCAGAAACCCTGCAAGACAAGAATTGAACTCTAAAAGTCACAAAGTCCTACTGCGGTGACAATCCACACATCAAACCAAACGTCAGGTGACCACGGGACAGTGGGGGTCCGGGACTGTGCAGGATCAAAAGGAAACAGCAACACCCTGACTGAAAGGCCCCTTACAGAACAGGAGCAGAAACACGCAAAGTAAGAGCCTGAGGGTATATAAGAGCAAGCGAGCCACGCCATGGCAGTGTGAGTGATACTGCGGTGGGGGGCTTGTGGTGAAGAGACCCCGACGCCAGCTTGAAATGTCACAGTCAGAGTATAATGAAGAATTTGTTCTGTACGAGACCACCGCCACTCTCACCCTCCTGTTATCCCACAAGACCACTGCCCTGTGTGGTGGTCTGCATTCTGAGGGGGCCGTAGCTTTTTTTGTCAACAGCCCTGGATGAAGGTCAGGGATGAGCGCACTGGCCAGTGGCTGAGGGGCACAAGGCTGTGGGCGGGGGGCTCAACGTTTAAACTTCAGGTCGCGTTGCGGAAGTGTTGGCCGCTCTGCCCCTGACTGACATGAGACAAATAGAAATGGCACACAGTCGTGTCGGGCTCTGCCAGTAGAAGTTCCCTGAGTAACGGCAGGTTGAATATTGTGGTAGTGGTGAGGACCCTCGCCCCCCCAGTGCAGCCCACCATCTCTCTCTCTGTCTCTCCATCTCTATCAGAGGTGTTGTCTCCTCCTGGTGCTGTTTGAAGGTTATGGAGGGCCGCAGTGTGCCAGCTGTGCCATTGAAGAATGCTTGGGGTCCGTGCTCGGGGGGTGTCTTGTCACTTTTGATAAGTTTGGCAGAGCCCAAGAGATGCTGCTTTACTGTACAAATAAAAGTCAGAATATGAAGGTGCAGGAGAAGCGGGCCGTGTGACGTAGTGCTGGTGATAATGAAGAGGGGTCTGTGAGGGGATGCGATGGTAAGCAGGCTCTTCATTGATCTTCACTGTGGGGGTCCCCTTCATACTAATGGACATGACGGCACCTCCGAGTGTCCTGCCGTCCTACTACAAGATGAGATGTGTGGATATCAGCAGATCTGCCAGAGTGTGGGCACAGTGATGCCAGCCAAGGGTACCGCAGTGCTGAAGAATGTGTTGGAATTTGAGCGCCAGACAGGAAGCCATCGAGGACACCAAAGTGTCCCACACCACGCCAGGACCAGGTGATGAGCCCTGCAAGTGCGCCTTAGCACGACGAGACGGGTGGCCGTGTCCACTTCAGGTCAGAAGCAGAAGCATGGCAGAGAAAGCCGAGGCGGGTGGAATCGATGAAATGCGGGAACAGCATAGTGGCATCAGCACATTGGCGAAGGATCACATTTCAGGGACTCATCAAGGAGGCAGGAGGCTCTCCAGATGTCACAGCTAAGACAGAAAGTGAAGGTCACATAAGTGCCACTCATAGCGAAACTCAAGCCAGTGTCATGCCACCCGGTCCCTGGTCTGATGCCCAGCTGCAGTGACTTCTCTTTGTGTTTCTGGGTCTCGCCCCCCCCCCCCCCAGCCCAGCATCAGGTACACGTCACTTGTGCCCCCTGATGGGCTGCCAGAAGAGGGTTAAACGTCTGTGCTACTGGGCTGAGGCATTCTGGTGGAAGCTGTTCTGCCAGTAGCCCTTCATTAGTCAAGCTGGGGGGGGAGATGGAGGGCACAGCAGAGATCAGCTGGCAGTTTGTAAGTGACTCAGTAGATTGGCGTCCTCCTGCAGAGTCAGAGAGGCTGGTGGCATCTAGTGAAAGCCGTGAGGAGGCACCAGGGCAGACCCCGCGATCAAAACACAATGGGAATCCCCCAGGAGGAGCAGGAGTGAAGAAGGTTGTCATGGTGATGTTTGCCAGTAAAAAAGCAACTCCCGATGGAGTGAAGGTGCAAATCCATTTGGGAATCGGAGAAGGAAAGACGGCTGTGTGTTGTAGCGTAGGCCCAGACCCTCAGGTGGGAGTTGTGACCACCCAGCCCCGGCTGTCCGAGAGCTCAGGCTGTGGCCGCTGTCAGCGCTGCTCTCACGCCTGTGATGTTCCAGTTCATTGGCTGCTGTGAGCTCTTGGGGTCCACTTTACTCGTTTAGTCGTGAGGGGTCATGGTGACCGACGTGGACAGAGTGGACCACGTCACGTAGAACTGGAATGTCTCCAGGTACCCTGGAGCCACAGGTTAGGTGACGGTGACTCGATGTGAATGAGTGTGGCGTCAGTGAGAGGCCTGTGTGTGGTGGGCACTAACCGCTTCTCAGAGCACGCTTTGTGTGGCGAGATTCGTCTGATCAGTGACTCGGACTTTCCTTGTCTGACTACACCTGGGGTTCAGTTGTCCCCAAGTGGGCAGCGCAGTTCAGTTCTGTCCCCGAGGTTAACAAGGTCATGTGATGCAGGACTTCAGTCTCAATCAGAATAATAATAACGGACTGTACAGCGCTGTGAAAAAGTATTTGCCCCCCCCCCCCCCTTATAATAGCCCCATGGCTCCCTTCCTCAGATGGGAAAAGCCCTTCAGAGCTGAGCAGTTCATCCAGAAGGTCTGCTCCCTCACATCTGCCCAGTGAGCTGGGGGACATGAGTGAGGGGCTTGGCCCAGGAGCTCAGTGGGAGTCACTGACCAGTGGACACTGGTCACTAACTGTGTCTCTCCTGAGTGTGGACCTGACGCATTGTGTTTTAATGGAGCGTGGAGCCCACTAGCTTGTATGTGAGGAGGGCCTGGGCAGCCTGAGCAGTGGTGGGCTCACCAGAATGGCTTGTTACGGACTGTCCAGCGTGGTCTGCATTGTTGGCCTCACTTCACCTCTGGCTTTCTCTCTCTTTTCTAGTGACCTCCTCTCTTCGGATTACGTTGAAATTCATTTTGAGGATGGCAGGCCCGTCGAAACGAAGGTAAGCTGGGCTTGAATCCCCCCATAGCTTTAACTCATTGATGGCCCTGTTGAGGGGGGGTCTTAAAACTGACAATGGAAAAGATCAGTGAGGGAGTAAAGTAACTGACATCCCATCATGCATTGGAGTGTTGGGCAGACGGAGCGGATTGTTTGATTGGCTCCCATCAGAGTGGCCTGTAAGGACTAGCGAGGCTCTAGAAGTGTCTTTATGTTCGTGTGAAGTGGGCACTGGCCGTTATGCCACTGTCTGGGTGTTGATAGTGATGAGTCCACCACGACTCCTAATTCCTTCTCATAAGGTGGACCTTTGATTTTCAGACCCCCCATTTTGACTTCCTATGTGTGACACTTTACATTATCTGGCATTAAATGTCATCGTCCTCTGCCTGTCTGCTGTCCAAGTCCCTTTGTGATGATTATCTGCAGATTGTGAGATTTGAATTCACCACAGGGGGTCTGACACTTGACAGTAGACCTCAGGACGAGGACCCCGGAGTTGTGGTGGGCTCATCACTGTCAGCTTCCTGACGGTGTACAGAAGCCATGAAGAAGGCCAGCAGGATGTTGAGTTACACGTGACGATGTGCGGAGGTCAAGTCGGGCGAGGTGACGTGTCACACACTAGTGAGGCCCCAAGTGGTCCCCATGTTACAAAGCCCGTCCTATCAGCGCTTAGAGGACGTCCAGAGCAGGGTGATGAGGCTGATCCTGAGGCTGTGAGGAGATGAAGAGGAGACCACCTGGCTGAAGTAGTGTGACGGAGAGTGGGACTTTAGGGGCCGTCACTTCTTGACTAGATGTTGTGTCAGGTGGTCTCAGTGGTTAGAATGGACAAGTTGGATGGGCACATTGGCCTGTTCTTGTCCCGGTGGCCTTGTGGTGTAGGTGACAGCTGGCCTGTGCTCTGTGACATCTTTCCCATTTGTCCTGTTTGGAGTAACGAGGAGCCGTCATGGCGTTGAGGGTCCTGCTGTTCACGTTGTCTGAAGTCAGCAGCTGCCTTTGAGATGTGACATCAGTGAGCAGTTCAGATCTTCATGAGCTGTAAGAGGAGAGCACTGCTGGACATCTCACAAGTCAGGGCTGTCATATCTCTGCCAGAGCTGGGGGGCTATCAGATTTTTGCATATCGTGGGCCGGGTGGGCCGCAGACCTGCTTGGGTTGCTGTCCCTCACCACACCTTTATAACCTGACATTCTGTTACCCTGTTTAACACTGGAATCCTGAAGCCTATGAGAAAACTCGTAATCCTGGGCCCCCTTAAATACCTTTGCACCTCTCCATCGGCGTCTTTTGTGTTTTAAATTTGTCGATCAGCACAAGCAGCAAGCAGCCTGCTATCCCATCAACCCCCACTGCCACAGCTGAGTCCATCACTAACTTCTCCGAGTCTTGTTTTTTCGCGGTTCCTGGAGTTGGAGAGGGTCAATGATAAATGCATTTCAGGTGTGCTCCGTGTCTACAGCCATCTGGGTAAGCGTCCTGTGCAGAGCTTCGACACGGGCAATGCCTGCCAGTCCTTATTTAGGGCAGGGTCCCAGTCGCCCCACAGGAGAAAGACTTTCCGAGGCTAAGGTCATAAAGCCATATCTGGACGAAGGCAGAGCCGTAAGAACAGTTGTGTAAAGTGTGACAGGACCTGCAGCTCAAGCCACTTCAGTACACGGGTACTCTGTCAGTGTGGCACTGCCCGTGTCGATCAAACACAGGACGCTCTGGAGGCTACTTGTGACTTTACGCTGTAGGAAGAGAAGTCAATAAATCAAGGTGTTTATATCAGTAACGTCCTTTATCCAGCCCGCTATATCCTAACTACAGGGTCACGGGGGTCTGCTGGAGCCGATCCCTATATCAGTAACATGTAAATGCTTTTATATTAAGACCACCACAAAACAGAATCACAAACTGGCTTTGCACGATATGTTGGCGAGCTCTGTAAGCCGTGCTGCCCTATTGAAGGACAGGTGTGGGGGCAGACTGACTGGCAGGACGACGCCTGGTCTCGCCCTCTGTCCACACGGTGCCATCTTTGGCCTTTACGCCGCCTGGTGCAGATGTGTTGTTCTTATATGCGAGTGGACGTTTCTTGCAGGGAGGGCTTCTGTTCTCTTTCTCCTCGTCCTCATCCTCATGCTCTGCTACAGCTCGTCTTTATTTGAAGACAGCAGTGTCAGATCGGGGCGAGCGTGAGCGTGGCAGAGAGAATTAAACTGAATAATGAAACAAAACGCTCGCCTTTACCAGCACCATACATTACACATCAAATGTGTTTTTATTGTATAACTGGCCGCGTAAGCCTCTGCTGTGAAAAGCCCGGGGTCCGAAAACTACTGAAAAAAAAACTGAAATGTCGAGACGTCAGTCGGGTAATCGAAAGGAACGACTCCGGCGTCTCTCTCCTCGGAGGACTCGTGCTCGTCTCGCTTGTGAATTAACGGAAGAGGGATATCGTGTTGGCGATGTCAGCGGCTGAGCGACTGCCTCTCTTCAGAGGCTCTGCTTTGCTGACGTGTTCGCCTCGCTTGTGTATCCTTGGAGGCGGAGCCTTTAGCCTGACTCCACCTCTCACTTGTGGGCCGGACAGACAGACAGACAGACAGACAGACGTTTATATATAAGACAGTAACAATAAGAGCAGCTCACCGCTCAACACGGCACAGAATCGAACCGGCGACCTCTTGATTACGAGTCTGCAGTCAAGCGGTCGCATCGCACCCTACCCCGATTTCTTCTTCTTCTCCAGTTATATTCTTGAATAGAAGCGCACTTGTTCTGTTATATTTATACCTTTTGTCAAAGTGTTTCTTTGATATTTGGACGTCATCCCTCACACATTAGAAGCTTCACGTCAACATGTTGTCGTTAGTATGGAAAACGTTTCTGTCTTAGCTACGTGTTCAGCATTTGTTGCCTCACATTTCCTGTCATCCTACACTTACACAGATCATTGCTGACACGGAGCGCACCTGAAATGCTTGTGTTCCAAATAACGAGATACTAGCCGACGCCCGCCGTAGCATACGGCGGTGTAAGAATAGGAACGGAAAACGGTGAGAAACGAATTCAGAAATCAAGAAGAAAGAAATACTTCTTGAAAGACGCAGTTGTGAACAGGTGTTTTGGTGGAGACGACAGATAAGGAGTTGAAAGATCGAACCGTAGAAGAAGCCACGAACAGCTGGCCATGGCTGAAGACCGGTTGTTGTAGATTAACGCAAATCTTTGCAAACGTAATACAAGGCGGGCTGTTGGGGTCGTGTTTGAAGTAAATGACAATGGTGGCAGGGAGAATCTCGGGAAGAGCTTGAATTTCAGCTTCACCACCGTAAACTCCAGATGTTGCCATGTGTTTGTAGTACTCGTGACTTCTTGTGATAACTCGACTTGCGTTAGGATAAACGTCTCCAAATCCGTCCCAATGTGCTGTAACGAAATCTCCTGTCCTGTGTCGGAGTGAGAGTGCATTGCCTTCGTCAACTGTTTGTGTCAAGAAATAACCCACTGATAGGAACAGGCAGTTCTCAGATCCCGGAATAGAGATGACGTCGTACAAAAACCTGTCGACAGAGAAGATCCTGTTGTTCATTTTATAACAAAGGCTTAGGAAACAACTGTCGCAAAAAATAGCAAGGAGCGAAACCATTGGCAGTGGCTGAAGTGAAAGGTCACGCGGTCAGGCTAGATATCGGGCAGTGACGTGACACCAATGGGGTCGTGAGAGAGGAGCGGGGAACACGGGAGTCTGAAGGAGGAATAGGAATGGAGAAAAGTGGTGTAGGGGTGTATGGGAGGCCGCAGGCAGCGTGGGGAAGGACTTAGAAGAGGACGCATAGGATTCGAGAAATGCTGTGTGGGCTGCGTGTGTTGGGGCTGACGAATCAGAAGAGAAATCTATATAAGAGATTATTGACCCCCTACAGCGCCAGGCACCTCAACCCACGATAAGCAGACTTAAGCTGGCAGAACTTCAGCTCTGTTGGCGGTGGGTTACGGGTTGGGTGGTCTAGCAGGCTGCTTGCTGCTTGTGCTGATCGACGCATTTACAAGACAAAAGACACTGACGGAGAGGTGTGAAGGGATTTAAGGTGGGCCGGCATTCCGGGTTTTCCCGTAGGCTTCAGGGTTTCTCGTGTTAATGTCTTCTGAACTCCCTCTGTCAGTGGAGAGGGTCAAGTTCAGATCAATAATGTCGTGTGTGCCACTCTGGTCGTGTCTTCCGGTGGAGTCTTCTGAGTTCCACAGAGACTCTCTGCCAGCTGACAGAGTGGAGCCAAAGACGTGTCAGCATTCCTGAAGAGGGACGTGACGGCGAGTTGCTGTAGTCCTCGTCACGGCTGAATGACGGCGTGTAAGCGGAGAGCGTGTGGACGGCGCTCAATGAGTCATCTTGGGGTGTCCTTATAAATGGCTGCCCTGTGCTCTTAGCGAACGCAGCGTTCATCTCTGCAGCTGCTGACTCATGAAACAGAAAGCTGTGGAGTCGGGATAAGGTCATCGCTGCGCTCAGAGCACACAGCCCCCTGGAGTTATTAACAGGGAGTAGAAGACAACGGCCATCAGCAGTCACGGGGTCAACTTGGGGACTTTTAACTGGAATGACGCACTTCAGATTAAACTGGCATGAATTACCTCAAAGCCACCAAAGCCCTGTTGGTGGCCACCACAGCAGATCATCTTGTTCCAGATCTTCCTGTCCTCGTCATCTTGCTCTGTCACCCCCATCACCGGCATGTCCTCTCTCACCACATCCATAAACCTCCTCTTAGGCCCCCAGGGGTCTTTCATGAGGATTCCAACACAAAGAGCAGTAGGAGTCATTGGAACAGGCGTGAAGTGTGAGAAATGGTGAGAGGGCCGGCGATGCGCTCGTCTGTCTGTTTTAGTCGGCAGTGTTGTGTCACAAGTGCGTCTGTCTGAGGGGTCTCTGAGTGCACGAGGGGGTGTCTGACGTGTCACTTATGGCCTTTGGTTTGCTTTTGATTCTGTTTGCTGCTGTTCAGGTTAACGTTTCCATGGCCGTCACTGTGAACCACGTGGGATAAGTGACGGATAAAAGGAGAGAAAGGTATCAGTGCATTATGGGTAATATGGCCAAAGCACAAGCACAGCACAAGGAGAGTGGCAAAGTAACACCAATACAGCCTGGGGGGGGGCCCCCCCCCCCCCCCCCACCAGTTTGACTAGACATCTGATATACTTGGACTAGCGGGGGGCTCTTTGTCTTGGTGGTCTCTTGTCTGGTGGGGTAGCAGGGACTTCTCTATCAGCCCTGAGTGTAAGCCACTCCTGTGGTCCTTGACGTGCCTGATGGACCAGTGGGGGTGTAGTGTAGGGAGACCCCCCCCTTCTGTGTTCAGGTCCACCCCAGTTTTGCTCATGCTTGGCGCTGATTGCTTTGCCCGTCATCTTTCGCCAGCGTGCAGAACCCCAAGTGTCACTCTGGTCAGCACCACCCTGTTTGCCTTCCATCTTCCACAGACATCAGTTTCTCAGTCTGATCTGGGGGTCCATTTGATGCCCCAACTGGTTTATCCAGCTCTCCTTGTTACCCGGTTAAAGATTCAAATTACATTAAAGGGCACGGCTGAAACTCCCTCGATCAATTCAATCTCGTAATGGCTGTTCTAATGTATGCCTGAGCTTATCGATGGTCGTTTGTCCTCAGATGGCTCTTCTTGTCACGATTTGCTGCTTAGGGGTCTTTCTTTCTTTTTTTTTTTTGACAGGGTGGCGAGCACTGCTACTACCACGGGCAGATTCGAGGGAACGGCTTATCCAAAGTCGCCATGTCAACATGCAACGGCCTCCAGTAGGTGTCACTCTTTTGCTTTCCACTGCAATTTCTTTAGATTGTAATGTAGCGGCCTGTAGGGGGCTCCACTCAGCCCCAGACACAACTTAACCACACAGTCTCGGGTTCAAATCAAGAGTGTCCAACAATACGACAGCAAACCTTTCACAGACTTCTTTTATTGAGCACAATGACACTTTATTTCTTGCATTGCCCAAAATGCCACCATGAATGTCCCAGTGGGCTTTTCAACGCAATCTTTCCCTCCACTCCACTTCCCTCCACACCTCTAATGTCGGACCACCAGTTCAGGCAGACCCATGTTTGTCATTTGGAGGAGGTTTTCTCCTGGTAGCTCACCCTGGTGGCACCCAAGTACCCCAGCACGGGTGGTCTTTAAGGACTGTTGCCCCCAAGTTGCTCTGCGGGTGTCCAGATGGGAGCTCCACTGAGGTCATGCTGTACTGGGGAGACACAGGGTCCCAGGAGGAAGTCCATCCCTGTCCTTCCACTATCCTGGCACCAACACCCAAACCAAGCCCAGCCAGGTAAGGCACCAGTGACCCCTCACGAGATGCCAGGCAGCCCATGTCATCTGTGCCTGCATGTGTGGAGTATTTCATTTATTTATGGGTCAGCTTGTGCCTTCAGAGTGCAGGGAGTGTGACGGCCAAAGCCTTTCGTTATTCCCAAGTGCCAGCTCACTTCCTGCAGGCTCTCCTCCATCCCAGCAGGCACTTCACCTCCAGTCCGTCCCCAGCCAGTAAGAGAGCACTGGAGAGTGTTGTGATGACTGCGGGCCACGAGGGTCCTTGACGGGGGTCTAAGCCAGGCTGGCAATAAAGGGGCACGTGTGTGTGTGTGTAAGTGTGTGTGTGTGACCTGACTGTGCCTTCTTCTCTTCACAGCGGCATGTTTGATGATGGCAGACACATGTACCTGATTGAACCTTTGCGGCAGACTCACCACCAGGTAAGCTCCCACTTTTCCTGCTCCCAGCCTGCAAGTCTCGGTGTCACCAAAGGAGACAAGTGCCAAGTATCCGGAGGAACATTGTGTCTTATGTATTGAATGACTGGCACAGGTTCAAGGTGTGGACTGATGACGGTACAGGAGATAATTAGACTACACAGGAGCACTAGAAGAGTGAAATGCTTAAGTCCTTCACCTATGGTTCTGCATGTGAGTTGATGGCTGCCGCTGAATTGTTCGGTTGTCGCTTTCAAGTGTACCGAAATGGCCAAATATTTTACACCTTTGGACAACCGCCAATGCCTCTTAAACATCTTAGATTCACAGGTGACGATTTGAGTAGTGGACACTTTGATGTTTATGAATATTTAAACTCTCAAAAGCTGGATGTGAAGTTATCAATGAAACCGGTTGTGTGCTTACAACGCTTGACAGATGCCGAATGTCTCTTCAACACAACAAGTCCTGCAAATACTGTCGTAATTGAAACAAACCATGAAACTCAAACCGATTATGACAGCAGCAATCCAAGCTGTGAGATTTGAAACAAGATTACTGTTCACATGGCCGACTGTACGTTACATGCTCAAGAGTAAGCTCAGCGCACAGCTTGGTCATGTTACAACTGGAGGGCCGAACTGACAACGTGGCATACAAAGAGATCCTTAACAAATAATTATTGGTATATTTTCCCTCAGTTTAAAAAGGTTTAATTTTCTTCTTAATAAAAATTTTAAGGCAGTACTTCACCGCTGCGAAGCGCGGGTATTTTGCTAGTATAATATAATATAATATAATATTAGGCCTTCCTCTCCCCCTCTTACCTGGCAGCTCTATCCTTAGCACCCTCATCTCTCCTCTGCACAGTCCAGACCAACGCCATCTCGCCTCTCTGATTTTGTCTCTCACCCGTCCCACCTGAGCTGACCCTCTAATGTCCTCATTTCTAATCCTGTCCATCCTCCTCACCTCCAGTGCAGATCTTCACATCTTTACCTCTGCCACCTCCAGCTCTGTCTCCTGTGCCACCGTCTCCTGCCCATATATCACAGTTAGTGTTGGGACTTTTGCAGCATTCCTTCTGGCTTTGGGTTTAACGTCCTTCTCCTAACGTTTGCTGTGTTGCTGGTGGTCCCCTAGTGTTGTCCATCTCGCCCTCCTTTCCTGCTCCCCATGTGCTCATAATGATGTCATCTTATTACAGGGTCCCGTTGGGGATGTCACAAGAGCCAATGCTCCTGATACCGTAGTTGATACCCAAGTTGTGAAAACGGAGCGGTGCCAGCTTGGTGGTCTGCACCTTTCATACATACGCGTGCCCGGATGACTGCGTGGAAACGAATGACTTCACGTAAGAACGTTGTAGTCAGTCTTAATCTGGAAACGACTGACAGTGGTGCTGGCCAGTGGCGCCCGGGGCGGACCACCCCCTCCACCCACCCTAGCTACGCCACTGGTGCTGACGCCACGCCGCATCAGCGGAAAGCAAAGCAGCAGGAGTCGCGTCTAGAAGAGCTTTGGGGTTGAGGCGCCCGACTGCAGGAGTCCTGCTAGGCGTTGGTTTTGTCTTTAATGGCAGGACACAAAGACGCTCATCCCGTTATGAAGTTAGCGCTGAAGCAGATTGGTGTGCGCTACGAGAGTGAAATAACGTGAGGTGTAAGCGATGAAAAGAGAACGAGATTTAATAACGTCCTACACGTGATCAGCGACGTCTACAGGCGTCCATCAGTCCGAGCCTTCGTCCGTTTTCTAGCCAATGTATGCCATTCAGGGTCCCTCACATTTACACACAGAGGATTGTGGGATACGGGAGGACTGGTAGCACTAATGACAGTGGTAGAAAGAGAACGCTGAGGTGAGATTCAAACAGATTTGGGGTGTCAGTGCTTCAAAGGACAAGGGACGTCTCCTCTCATTAATACGGCTGTTGGCGGGACAAGCGAAACAGCAAACCGAATCTGCAGACGCTGTGCCGTTCATTTGGCTTTTCGAAGGCTGGCAGCTGGTTGTCAGCGTAACCCGTGAGCGACAGCAAACACGCCGACTCACAGATATAAACTGACGTAACGACGGCTCAAGGGATTCTGGATTTGTACACCGGCTGCCATAACAAAGTGTGATCTCGCTCTCAGAAACACTCGCCAACCGTCAGCGCCAACAGCGCACCGCAGAGGGACTGCAAATCCCATGAGGCTTTGGAGGGCTGGGAGATTGACAGGTGGCCCCGCCTCTTAGGGAGCCACCCACAAACTACCAGCGACATGGCAGAACACGCATCCACACATACAAACCAGACAATTAACAAAACCGTAAAAAGAATAAGAATAAGAATAATAATAATATATACAATACAATAATAATGAAAAAGGCCTAGACTTAAACGTAACACAGACAGGAGACAAGTCCAATCATCTTTACCAAAGAGAGCGCTGATGAATATAAACAAGGCTTCTAAAGAGCAAAAAATAAATAAAAGGACGAAGAAGAAGAAAAAGTAGAAACCCACCTGAACAAGTCCAGTAACCGAGTGGAAGAAGCTGAAAGCCAAGAAAACGCAGAACTTCAACTCCCAGCAGCCTCTATGGGGCGGGGGGGCGGGCCCTTAACATCGAGCGATGGGTAGCCCCGCCCCTTGGCCAGACACACGTGGATACTTCATAATATCAGACTGGAATACATGCAGAGCCGAACTAAGAGTTAGCGGACAGACGAGCGTTACGACGAACTCAACGAGAAGTCCTTTAAAGGGACACGCCATGCGTTTTCTATTTGTGACTTACCCCATGTGGTTTGTCATTACGGCTGAAAAAAAAAAATGTCATCTCATGTTTTTATGCAAAGCGAGAGAAAAAAGTTTGTGAAATAATAGAACTCATCGGTTAGCAGTGCCATCCAACGAAAAACGAAACAAACCTCAGGTGACCCGTGGCACATGTCTGTAGGCTCCAGACTGCCCGACGCCTGCATCTTCGGCTACGATATTATTATTATTATTATGAGTTACTACTGGAAAAGCCAGCGTCTATCGTACCCAGGAACACGTATTCCCATAATGCCGTGCTTTGAATTAGAGATCCGCCCCTCCCCCCGTCTGTTGGTCAAGTGTCCTGCGTGTTGCGAAGTCAGGAGTGAGAGAGTGAGAGAGTGAGAGTCGTTTATCACTCCTTTTGAAACATTCACGAGTAACTGGACAAACTGCACCTAATGTGTCAGGTGATCAGTAAAAATGGGCGGAAGGCGTGCGATGTCGATGGTGACGCGGGTATCGATGAAGGCCTAATGGGCACAAGTGAAGGCCGCTGCAGGTACAGCACATCACAGCCAAACAGACACAATTCAGTGTGTGACATCAGCTCTGGGACGGTGGCGGGACGGAGGGACCAAGTAAGGTGGCACATGTGGCCATCGCTGCATCATCCGTGCCCTCCCTGGCAGACCCTTTGTTTGACCAAGGTGACAGTACGATGATGCACAGTTGATGCTTGTGATTTTACTTCTCCGTCACTCTACGACCGAAGTGCCATGATAGGCCTGGTGACCCTGGTCACATGAAAGTGTCAGGGCACAAGTGCAGTGCAGTGGTTGTGTGACAAAAAGGCAAAGTGACTGCAGTCACGGAGGACAGGAGTGATGTCGGCCGCCTGAGCTCTGTTCACAATGTGTGTGTGTCACTAAGGCTGGCACTGTGGCAGCCCCCAATAACACGAGGGGCACGTCGATCGTGGGGGTCGGGCACTGACATTCTACCCTCTCGTGTGCAAGAAAAAGAAAAAAATAATCTGCAAAAAACAAAGCCTCAGCGCAGCGGTGGGCACACGGTGGGCAGGCCGCTCCTACGGGGACTACGCTGAGCATTTACTATTTACAGGCTTCTGCTACACACAGTGAGACGTTTAATTCGGTTTGTTATTCTGGGGGTAAACGTAACGCCAAGGAGGCCGCGAATGTCCCTCTCGTTACTCGAGATAACGTTATAAATACCATCTTTCTGAAATAAGCTCTTCACAGGACGTAGCAGAAAGTCTCAGTGCCACCCGTGCTGTTGGCCTCGCAGTGCACAGGCGTCCAGGGTGTGCGTCACGCGTTTCGATATTCGTGCATTCGTTCAGTTTGCTGCTGTTTGCGCCGCCCACTGCTGGCTGGCTTGTGTAGTGACACTGGTGCCACTAAGTGTGTCACAAGCGGTAAGGACAGGAATGTCGTTCGTAGTGGATGAGCACTCGAGAGGAGGTTTGTGTACAGTGGCAGGGCTCCGAAGTCCCTGACTGGCTGCATAACTCAAACGTCACTTGATGTCCTCGTCCTTCTGCTGGGCCCTCTCTAAGAAACTGATGACTTACTGTATATGTGCGCCTGTTTCTTAGTTATGGAGTCTCCAGTACTTTGTCAGGGCAGGAACATTCACTTCCCAGCTGACTTTGTCTGTCATGGAGATGATCTTCTTCATGGCACGAGCTGGTGCCCATTTTAGTTTGGCCTTTAATGACCTCGTGGGCACGGCCATCAGCAGTGTGACTGTCTGTGGAGAGTGACGACCTCGTCATTGAGAGGTTTACTGACCTCGGCAGTGACTTTCATGTGACACTGGTGACATGTCCGATGAAGTCAGTAGAGGGACTGAGAGAACATGAGAGGGTCCGGAGGTCTCTGTAAAGGGGTGTGTGGCGCTCCCTCCTGACATCTGCAAAAGGACAAAGACTCCTGGTGCTCCCTGTATGGTTGTGAGACGTGGACGCCATCCAGTGACCTGAGATGAAGACTGGACTCCTTCAGTGCTGTGTATCTCCAGAGGGTCCTGGGGTACCGCTATGAGTGGCACTATGGCCATGTGGCACGATTACCTGAGGGTGATCCAGCTCACAGGACCCTCATTATTGATGACCAGGCCATAACTCCTGGCTGCGGCAGATAGAGATACTTGACCGCATGTCTGAATGGTGGGTTACCAACCAGGACCCCTAGCTTTTTGGTTGTGTGGTGGGTGCGGCGTCGCACTGTACCAGTGTGTGCCCCCCAACATGACCTGCCCTGCCCTCTTGGTTTAGTTCAGCTTTAACTGGACTTCTGGTTTTATGTGTTCAGAGTTGTGGCCACTAGGGGGTGTAACAGCACCCCAAACCCCAGTTCAGCTGATGTGATATTAATGAGGGTTGGCACCTTCAGCACAAGTCCCCCTCCACAACCCCAAGTCCAAGTCCCCCTCGAGTCGAGTGGAGGGCTCGCTATTAACCCAGGAGTACCTTAATCTGTTGCCCCCCAGAAGCACTTCCAGGTCAGACAGGACCCCAGACAGTCCTTATTTCCATCAGTATCCACCAGCGCCCCCCTGGTGGACCCCACAGAAACAGCAGGGCAAGCTTTTGGGACCACAACTCCTGTGAGAATCCATGCTGGGCTGAGCAGATGGGATGCTGCCACCCGGTGTACAGGGGGGCAGTCACCCACTGGTCCCCAAGCCCAATCGGAGTGTCCATCCTTCTGTGGTTTCTAAGGTGCCACCTCAGCATCTTCCTGTGCCCTTGTCCCGGCACGCCGCTCCCCAGCTGTCCTTTGTTTCCCGTGGCCTCCTGGCCAGGTAAGGGTGCAGGGTCCATCCCAGCAGGGACCCCAGGTGGTCCCGCACAGCGTTTCTGTTTCACCCCTCTTATGAATATTTGCACAGGTTTGCCCCTTGTGACTGAACTCTCTGCTTGGTTTTCAGTCATTTTAGTTAAACTCTAAAACTGTGTGCCCCTCACAAGTGGCTCATCGCACCAAAACCAGTGACTTTAGCCTTGGAATCATAAAATCGGTGCACATCTGAGCTGAGAATTTGGATGTGCGATTATCGGAAGGACAGATCCAGATGATGGGCCCTCTGCAGGACGTCTTCCTCCGATCTCGAGAGCACCCGCAGGCTGACTTTCTGTGCTGCCCGCCTAACCAGGATGCCCACCTCACCTCGTTCTCATCCTCCTCCCAGGCTGACTTTGCACTTCAGAAACTGCAAGCTCAGGTAGTCGATGAGCTCCGCGCCTGCGCACGTCCTTCCTTCGCTCCGAGGTGTCCCGGCTGACAGCCGCATTTATCATCCTGCCGGCCCCCATCTTCAAAGTGCTGAGTGCTCAGGTTGCGTCAGGAGCTTTGAGAACTGCAGTTAGCGGCTGAAATCAGCAAAATCAATCAACATTTATTTCTATAGCACATTTTCATACAAAAAAAACGTAGCTCAAAGTGCTTTACAAAATGAAGAACAGAAAAATAGAAGACACAATAAAAAATAAACGTAAGTCAACATTAATTAACACAGAATAAGAGTAAGGTCCGATGGCCAGGGGGGACAGAAAAAACACAAAAAAAACTCCAAAGCTGGAGAAAAAAAATAAAATCTGCAGGGGTTCAAAGGCCATGGGACCACCTGACCAGTCCCCTCTGGGCAATCTACCTCACATAAATGAAACAGTCCTCTTTGGATTTAGGGTTCTCATGGAAGGACTTGATGATGATGGTCACGTAGACTTCTGGCTTTCAGTCCATCCATCAATGTTGGAGCATCAGGAAGCTTTGAGTAGGTGGAGGTGGCGCAGGCCGCCACCACGAAGAAACCGGAAAAAGAAACAGAAGAGAGAGTTGGGGTCAGTATGGATTGTAGAGCTACCATGAATAGTTATTATGAAGAACTGAACATACAGAGTATCAGGATTACGTTAAAGTGAAGTTAGGAGAAGGCCATGTTACAGTAATGTGATTTCAGCAGAGTTTTAAACTGCTCCACTGTATCAGCCTGGTGAATTCCTACTGGCAGGCTATTCCAGATTTGAGGTGCATAACAGCAGAAGGCCGCCCGCCCGCCTCACCACTTTTAAGTTTAGCTTTTGGAATTCTAAGGAGACACTCATTTGAGGATCTGAGGTTACGATTTGAAATATAAGGTGTCAGACATTCTGATATATAAGATTATTTAAGGCTTTATAAACCATAAGCAGAATTTTAAAGTCAATCCTGAATGACACAGGCAACCAGTGTAGTGACATCAGAACTGGAGAAATGTGTTCGGATTTTCTTTTCCTAGTTAGGATTCTAGCAGCTCCATTCTGCACTTGTTGCAAGTGATTTATGTCTTTCTTGGGTAGTCCTGAGAGGAGTGCGTTACAGTAATCTAGTCGACTGAAAACAAAAGCGTGAATTAATTTCTCAGCATCTTTCAGTGATATAAGAGGTCTAACTTTTGCTATGTTTCTTAAGTGAAAAAATGCTGTCCTAGTGATCTGATTAATATGCGATTTAAAATTCAGATTACAGTCAACAATTACCCCTAAATTCTTTACCTCCGTCTTAACTTTTAATCCTAGTGCATCAAGTTTATTTCTGATAACCTCATTGAATCCATTATTGCCAATTACTAAAATTTCAGTTTTCTCTTTATTTAGTTTGAGAAAATTACTATTCATCCACTCAGAAATACCAGTAAGACATTGTGTTAGTGAATCGAGAGAGTCGGAGTCATCAGGTGCTATTGATAAGTACAGCTGTGTGTCATCAGCATAGCTGTGGTAGCTCACGTTGTAGCCTGAGATAATCTGACCTAACGGAGGCATGTAAATTGAGAAGAGCAGCGGACCAGGATAGAGCCTTGTGGACCACCATATCGAATATCAGGGGTCTTTGAAGTATAATTACCACAACTCACAAAGAATTTTCTCCCTGCCAGGTAGGATTCAAACCAATTTAAGACCCTGCCAGAGAGGCCCACCCATTGACTAAGGCGATTTCTAAGAATATTGTGATCAATGGTGTCAAATGCAGCACTCAGATCTAAGAGGATGAGAACAGATAGACGGCCTCTGTCTGCATTGACCCGCAAGTCATTTACTACTTTAACGAGTGCAGTTTCTGTGTTGTGATTTGTTCTGAAGCCCGACTGAAATTTATCAAGAATAGCAGGTTTATTGAGGTGGTCATTTAACTGCGTGATGACGGCCTTCTCCAGAAGTTTACTTAAGAAGGGCAGGTTAGAGATGGGGCTGAAATATTCAAAAGCAGAGGAGTCGAGATTAGGGGTTTAACTACAGCAGTCTTAAGACAGTCTGGGAAGACCCCCGTATCTAATGATGAGTTTACTATGTCAAGAATATCATCAATTAGTACGCCTGATACTTCTTTGAAAAAACTTGTTGGTATTGGGTCAAGGACGCAGGTGGAGGGTCTCAGTTGAGAGATTATTTTATGTAATTCAGATAAATCTATCCTGGTGAAAGCATTTAATTAGTTTATAATGGAGTACCGGGGTTTAGGAGGTTCTGCAGTGTTGGGGAGATATACGATGTTATCTCTAATATCATTCATTTTTTGATTGAAAAATACAGCGATAGCCTCACAGGTTTCACTGGAAGTATTTTGGGGGCATTCCTGTGAGTTACCTGGTTTAACAGACGATCAATTGTAGAAAATAAGACTCTGAGATTCCTAGCATTGTTATTTATAATCTTAGAGAAATAGCAGCGCCTCTCAAGACGGACTGTGTTATTGTATTCTGTTATTTTAGCCTTCAATATCTCATAGTAGATACTCAGTTTAGTCTTCCTCCATTGACGCTCAGCTCTCCGGCTTGTTCTCTTTAAATCAGACACTCTTTGGGTCTTCCACGGTATAACAATGCTAGAAGATTTTTTTAACTGTCTTTTCAGGTGTGACTCTGTCAACAGCAGCTCTCACTTTAGAGTTAAAGTTTTCCACTTTACTATTTACGGTATCCTCGCTATTATAGTTGGCACTATAAACGGACTGATTGCTTAGAATGTTTGTAAGTTTTAAAGCTGCTGATGAGTCAAAGAAGCGTTTTTTAACGATATGCTTCTCATGAGTGTTTTCTGTCTTTATTTCTATATTAAATAGTAAAAGGAAATGGTCTGATAGATGAATATCAATGACCTGCTTTAAATCAACTTTAAGCCCTTTAAAATGTCGATTTGGGGGTCTTCTGAGTGGCATTGGCCCCCCCATAGAGCCGGGGCTCACCACGCAGAACAGACGAGGCCTGGCGGGGGTGCTGCTCTGGCCTTTCACGGGGTCCTCCGTGGCAAACCCTGATTGGGGCACACTCTCGCCCGGACTGCCCGCCTGCCTCTGGCAGCTCATATACATTTAATAATATAAATAAATATAAATAAAATGTATTATTATTATTACTATTATTAATAATCATAATAATTCTGTCCATTTGTATGGAGCTTCTCAAAGTGTGTTACGTTGTCTCCACCTGCTGTTGAGAGGAGTAAAAAACAGGACAGTCGTTGGTGTGGACAGACTTTCAGGAGAATAATCATAATTATAATAATCATAATCATAATCCATCCATTTATCCAACCCGCTATATCCTAACTACAGGGTCATGGGGGTCTGCTGGAGCCAATCCCAGCCAGCACAGGACACAAGGCAGGAACAAACCCCAGGCAGGGCGCCAGCCCACCACAGGGCACACACCAAGCACAATTTAGGGTCACCAATGCACCTCACCTGCATGTCTTTGGACTGTGGGAGGAAACCCACTCAGACACGGGGAGGAACATGCAAACTCCACGCGGGGAGGACCCAAGAAATGAACCCGGGTCTCCTAACTGCGAGGCAGCAGCGCTACCCACTGCGCCACCATGCCGCCCATAATCATAATCATAATAATAATTCTGTCCATTTATATTGCATTCTTCTCGCTACTCAAAGCACTTCAGTGAGTGTGGAGCCACTTCAGCCTCCACACTTGAGCTGTTAGGTGGTGAGGAGGTGGCAGATGATTAGCCAATTAGAGACAGGTGGTTGGGGGGGGGCCAGAATGACCAGGTGGTGGTGGGCAGTTTAGCCTGGATACCCCCTACTCTTTCTGAGGGATGCCCAGGGGTTTTGAATGACCACAGAGAGTCAGGTCCTCAGATTTATGTCCCATCTGCCATTTTCACTGCACTCAGGGGGCATTGGGGTCCCCTTTCAGAACGCACGGTAGGCGCCAGCCAAGCTTTTTCTTGGTGGTCTCCCATCCACATACTGGCCGGGCCCGTGCAGGTGGGATGTTGGACCGTCGGGGTCCCGATTCCGCAGGCCTGGGTTTGCCGTGTTGCAGTTTTGCTGTTTTCTTCTCATTTCTGGTTAGGACCGGTTTAGACGAGTTCTCGTTTCTTCTAAATTCAATTTATGGAAGTGCGGTTTTGCTTCAGCTCTTCATAAACACCGCCGGGTTTTTTTTGATCAAATATTTACTGAAAGGTAGGCAACAATAATGAGGAACACGGACAAGTCTCTCGAGGATAAACAGTCAAACGAAGACAAGTTTATAGACCGTAATAACAAAGCCAGCCCACTCGGACCCCCCACAGCGTTTATCCTGTTGAAAAGGTAGAAAGAAAAACACAGGAGGGGGAAACGCTGCCCAGATGGCAGAGCCCACCGAGCCCGGATTTGAGAAGCAGGAATAGCAGAGCAGCCCCGGAGCGCGCCATCTTGTAATAAATGAAGCGGGTGACCCATTGAGAGTTTTACGAGAGTTCAGACTGAGAGTGGGGGCTCGCTGAGACGCAGAGGGGGGGATCGAGGCGCTAACGATGTCTTTGGTGCCAGGAAGAGAAAGACTTGAGGCAGGGAAGGGGCACTAATGTGAAAAACCAGTCGAGACGAGTTTAGCAACAGACCACCACAAAGCCAAGGCCCAAAAACAGAACAGGACCGCTGGACAGGCCCCCCGACAAAACGCTTTTGGGGTTTCAGCGGAGTGCGATGAACGATCCTCAGATTGAACGTGATGAAGAACTGGAGGAGGAGGAAGATGTGAGGCCCTGCACAGGCCAGCATGCGGAGATGGCAGGGGTCTACCGTGTGGCAGACGAGACCGGTGGGAGGAAGAGCAGACATCAGGAGGAAACACTGTGAGCTTTGACAGC
Source organism: Polypterus bichir lapradei (assembly GCA_026402145.1). Taxonomy (NCBI): domain Eukaryota; kingdom Metazoa; phylum Chordata; class Cladistia; order Polypteriformes; family Polypteridae; genus Polypterus; species Polypterus bichir. Next base: position 1,409,676 of record JANRMT010062814.1, read on the forward strand.
GGGGACGGGATGGGAGGGGGGCCGGGACCACCGCTGCGTTGTGAGCCACTGTGACAGTGCGGGTCCGCTCCACACTCCCTATTCCGTAACGGGAGCCTCTTGAACCCGACACCGTCGATTAAAGTAACCGGATGAGCTGAGCTGATGAGGACAAAACACACCCAGCAAGGGGACGGTGAGAAGTGCAAGTGCTTGGATTTAAACAAACGCGTGAACAATAAAAGAACAATCGACTGAAACAATTCAGACAGGAGTCTTTAAAGTTCTCTTCCCTGGTGCTGGCGCCTCTCCGGCTTATCCTTCTAAGACCTCACGGCGCAGAGCGACGTCCCTCCAAACTGGCCCAGTCCACGGGGAGCCACCGGACCCTGCACCCGTGCCCACCGCTGCCAATGCAGGCTCCACCTCCTCCTGAGCGTATTGCCCACTCCTGCTCCTGGCTGTTCAACACGGGTGATCCTCGTGCCCCCTCCACACACCAGCCTTCTTCTCCGTCCTTTAACCTCCGCTCTCTTTTCTTCCATTTCTCTTTCATTTCTCTTCTTCGTGCTCCCCTTTATTGGCTGGTGGAGCGCTTGCAGGTGCGATCGCCTGATTGCCAGCCCGGGATGATAACCGGGCAGTCAGACTGCCCACATAGCGCCAACCCGGAGATGGGGCGTCTTTGGCAGACCACTGGAACCTGCTGCTACTCCCCAGCGTGAGTGTGTTGTTCGTTCTTTATTTATTAGTTAAAAGTGGCCACTCTGTCTGACTGTGGTGGGCTGGCGCCCTGCCCGGGGTTTGTTCCTGCCTTGCTCCCTGTGTTGCCTGGGATTGGCTCCAGCAGACCCCTGTGACCCTGTAGTTAGGATATAGCTGGTTGGATGATGGATGGATGGATGGATGGTACTCTGCCTGAGCTGTGGACCCACTGTACTCCCACCCACACACACACACACACACACACACGACCTCGAGTCTGCTGACATGGTAGCTCACTTCTGGTTTTTCACTCGTCAGTGACACAGATGGCCACATTTTAGAGAAGTGGACTCCGCACAAAATGACACGGAATCACCAGTTCTGAGAAAGGATGGAGTTTTATAACCAAAAGTCCCCTCCGCTGTCCGCAGGCCCCTCCCGACGGACGACGCCTCGCGCCCTTTGATCTGCAGACGTGTTGCAGCAGCCCGTTACGTGCCGTCCGTCACCGTTGCTCGAGTGACTTGAAAGACTGGCGCTTGTGCAGGAACTCTGTGAACACACACAGGAGTGGGCTTACAGGTCATTGTGGTCACCTGTGCAGAGCAGGGCAGTGCCCTGGCAATGAAGCTGGCATTTGGCGTACGTGCCAGTCTGCCAGAGTGTCTGCTCTTGATGACATGCATACCAGACATTTAGATAAAACTGGCAGACCCCAGGTCCTTGATGGAGGGTCCGAGGCCAGTAAGAGTGGCAGACACAGAGGTGTGGTGTGACAAAAAGGTGACATTTATTGTGCAATGAATGGCTGCAATAGTTGTGAAAAGTGCAAGTAGCTGTTAAAATGCACTAAAAATGCACAATAAATATCTCAAATAACAAAAAAAAAAAATAAAAAGATTGTGAAAACTGCCCCCTCACCCCACCCCAGTTATTGTTCCAGGTGGGCGCTTCACTCCCAGCACAGTCAGGCTCCCTGGATGTCCCCCCCTTCACCCAGCTTGTCCTTTCTTGCCCCGCGCCCCTTTTGAGTTCCTCTAGCACTTAGCTGACAAAGGACCTGGACACCCACTCTCCCGTCACACGTCCCTTTAAACCGGGGAGTTAACCACACACACGTGCACACCCACCTGTTCACCAGATGCCGCTACTTCATGCCCACCTGTTCACCTCCCGACTCCTGCACTTGGCTTCCTAGGCCCGATCAGCTGCACCTCCACAAAAGCAAAAAAAACTTTTCTTGCACTCCCCTGTCTTGCCGTCCATCCAAACCCGGGGCAGCAAGCAAACACCTCCGGTAGAAACGGACAAGCGGTGGTCAATACGACTCCCCGATGTGCCCTTCAATGGGAGATGCCAACAGTGCTATCCCAAATCCTCCCGTCACCCGCTGACATCGTCCTACGCCCCGTCATGTGCACCGGTATGGGCCATTGTGACTGAGGGCAGACAGGGCACAGTTAATTATACTCGTCAGGGCACCGCAGAGAGGAACTGTAAGGTGCCCTGCGAGAAGCTGGTGAGAGCAGATCTGCCCTCTTCACCTGTCTGTCCAGTGTGGCACGAACACGTAAAGCAGCATCGTAACCAAAGTGAAGAAAACCAAACGGCCCGTGGCAGAATGACGGACTTCAGTCGTCGGGCAGGTGCAGAGCGCAGCAGGGGGTCCTGGACACACAGCACCTCCCTCCTTCAGGGTGCTGCCATGGCGTGGAGTCAGCGATGGGCTAACGTGGCAAATGAGAGGGCGTGGAAGGAGCCTTGGGATATTGGAGGTGGGAACAGGATGATGGCAGACCCCCAAACCTCCACCTCCCCGTGCTGCCCGCTCATTACAGCGTCTGTCCGGGTGCCTTCTGCTGTACGTCTTCCTTCAATCGTGAAGTTACTTCTAATGCAGCATCGCCTTTGCTGTCTGAGGTGTTGCTGTAGGGTGACACGACACTTGTCACCCGACTCCAGTGCCACGATCAGAACTGACCCGGCTTACCAGTTCCTCGCTGTACAAATGCCAGCACACAGCTTACAGCGTGGCCAAACCTTGGTGCTGTATATCACGCCACTATGAGGAAGCTGGACATCCCATTCCAAAACCCCGATATTCATATGGCGCTGACCCCCACACACACACACACTGTGCAGCCATAACAGGCTCCACTCTTCTTAACCCAGGATTTTGGGATGGGCCAGCAGAGCACTTGTGAGGTCAGGGATGAGAAGACCCAATTCATCCTGAAGGTGTTCATTAGTGCGGGTCACTCGTCTTCCTCCATGTCTCTTTGTGCCTGACTTCGTGCACAGGGGCACAGTCCTGCCGGGACCCCAAGGGGGCCTTCCATTAACTGAAGCGCACGATTGTCTCAAATGGCTTTGTGTGCTGTGGGATTAACAGGACCCTTCACTGGAACCAAGGGGCCCAGCTCCAAACTCGGCCGTTATCCCTCCTACTACGCCAAATTGTACTGTGGGCAGTCCAGAAGGTCGCTTCTCTGCTGGCATCGGCCAAACTCCGGTTCGTCCCTCCGGCCCCCCCCCCCCCCCCCCCCTTGGCATTTGGGCTCGACCATGGAAACCCTAATCTCTTGAAGCTCCTGGCACACGGGCTTGTGCTGACGTTGCTTCCGGAGGTAGTTTGCCACTCTGATGTGAGTGATGCCACAGAGGAGAGGCCATTTGTAGGCCCAGCTCAGTGAGTTGGCAGGCTTGGCAGAGCTGCGGTGGCATCTCGACACTTCCACTTGGCAGTAAGGACTTTTACAGGAGACCAGGGCAGATCTAGCAGAGCAGACATTTGACACGCTGACTTGTAGCCCAGGTGGCATGTGATAATATGACAGTGCCAGGTTCAGTGTGCCCCATTCTACTGGCAGGGTTTGCCAAGATGGGGATGGCATGGCTGTGCGTCTGACGACTCACTCCGGAGGGGCTCCGCATGCTTTGGGCCGTACACTGAAGTGCTGGTGACACTCATTTCATTTATGAATAGGACTCGGGGTGTTGTGCCATGTCAGCCATTATGGATGTGGTGACCAGGCAAGCAAAAAGACAACAAACACATAGCCCTGATGTTGCCTGACGCAGGGGTCTTGCCCATTGTAATCTTTCTCGGGGTCTTTTTGCTTGACTTTTCACTTCAGTGGCCGCCCACACCACACAGCCTGTGCTGTCACTGCTAAGGGTGACTGTAATATTTTAATAAGACGTTTCTGTTTCTTCAGTTGGTGACGGGGTGACATCTGCTGATTGTCACATGACTGGGCGAGGACTAGACATTCTCCAACTTTACAGACGCGTCATAGTCAGCATTGTCCAGAATCAGTCGATCATAATGTGAGTGCTGAGCCCATCTGTAGCCCTCACAAGCCCTCATGCCATCTTAATGTCTGCCAGAGACGCCTGTGGTGCTTGTCCCGGCTAACTGGACGAGGCCTGGGGGTCCGGACCCTGAAACCCACTGAAGGTTTCTTCCCAGGAGGCAGTGAAGTCCTGCTGGAGTCTTTTGCTTCACCGTTTTGGCCAAGCTGGCGGGCGTTCTGCTCTCTCTTACGCTCCACGTCGTGCCCTTTTCGTTCGTTCGTTTTGCTCATTGATTTGAAGGTGGAAGTGAAGCCCGTTCCCTTTTTTTAACTCTTTGTCTCCACTCTTCCAGGCAGACTTGGCGCGGCCGCACATTATCCAGAAAACTCAAGGACTTCGCTTGGCACAGCAGACCAGTAATGTGGGTAAGTGGTGAACAAGTGGGACTGGGGTGTGAGGCGCGGTAGACGTGAGCCTTTAGTGCGGCTCCGTGTCCCATGAGCCTCTGAGCTCTTTGACTTGAATGAAGAGGAGCGTGCGGCCCACCCGCTCATCGAGATTTGGCTCCACCTGCTGTTGAGACTGAGGAGTGCATAGCAGGAGGCCCAAAAGTGGACTGTCATGTGTATGGCAGACTTTCAGGATGATAATAATAATAATAATAATAACGGGATTGGCTCCAGCAGACCCCCGTGACCCTGTGTTAGGATATGGCGGGTTGGATAATAATAATAACAATAATTCTTTACATTTATTTAATGCTTTTCTCTACTCAAAGTGCTTCAGGGAGTGTGGAGCCACTTCAGCCACCACTAATGAGCAGCATCCACCTGGGCGGGGTGACGGCAGCCATTTTTGCGCCCGTACACTCGCAGCACACGAGCTATTGGGTGGTGAAGTGGTGACAGAGACAGGGGGTGATTAGGGGGGCCAGAGTGACTAACCAGGACGCCAGGATTCACCCTGCCCATGGATCTGTTAGGACCACTGAGAGTCGGGACCTTGAATGGTGGAATTGCCATTCCTTCTGCGACATTGTGCTTCCTTAGCACGCGATATTCTGTGGATAAAGGTGGGCTGGGGAGCGAGATTCGAGTTCCCTTTAGAACATGAGAACAGTCTGGACGAGAGGAGGCCATTCAGCCCACCAAAGCCCGCCAGTCCACTCCACTCCGTCGAGTTTTGAAGGCCCCTAAAGTCCTCAAATCTTCTTGACGACTTTTCACTGCTGTGGAAGCACACTGTGGTCTGATCCTTCCCATGCCAATGAACTGTGTGCCCGCTTGTTACCACCTGGCCACCCCAGCCATTCAGTTTTAGGTCCAAACCCCACGGCAGCTCAGCAGACTTCAGGGTGCACATCCGGACAGAATGACAAATGTCCATGGGGACCATGATGGCCGTGTGCCCATTGGTCACCACCACTTCAGTGAAGGTGCGGCATTCAGTCAGTCAACACGCCCACTTTGTGCCAGTGAGACGGAAGCTTCAGGAAGTGCTCGGGGTGAGGGTGGGCAGGAAGACAGGAAGTGTCACCTCTAGTGGTCTCTTCTCTCTTTTTAGGAGGCACCACAAGTGCGGCATCTCAGTGGGCTCTGCTGGCAGACCTTTCCTGGAAGAGGAGAAAGAGAGAGGTAAGCACTGGGGCTTCCCCACCAAGCATCTTATAATGGCTGCCAGGCTACACGGGAGGGCTACAAGAAGGACAAAACGAGGCCCTAGGTGGTTTTGTGAAGGGGGCAAGGAATTCGTGGACTCCCCCCAAAAATAATTTTTTTCTGGTGACGTCCTGAAAGCACAGGTGTGGTGCCCTCCGTCTGCTCGGGGCTCCTTCAGGGTGGGCCGTAGTTGTTCAGGAGCCCACTGAAGAAGCACAGAGCATCCTGGTATTTCAGGTGGCACAGTGCCAGCATTTAGCTGACTTTGGTACCAGAAGTAAATGCCAACTTTCAGGCAACTCGTGTTCAGTCATTTATTGGCGTGATTGGGACTCCCCCTCCCCCCCACCTCGTGTTTCTAGTAACATGCTGGAAATGTCGAGTTGGAGACCCCCCAGCCCACCCCTCCATAATGCTTTGAGGGGGTGCAGTTGAGCAGCTGGGGTGGTGGTGAGGGTGGTGGTCTTCCATTATTTGCTTGAGTGCCAGTTTGGCACCAGAATTTGGTTCTGAGTTCTGATTTGTGGCACCACTGCAGCGGTAGCCCGATGCCCCTCTAAACATTTGGGTCTCCTCTTGGCGCAGGTGCCACACAGCGTGTTTGAAGAAATGAAGTACCTTGAGCTCATGATCGTCAGTGACCACCGAACAGTGAGTGCCTGTCTTCTGGGGGGTGGCAAACCAAAATGTCTGTCCAGGGGGTCTTCACTTCTGACCCCTGCTTTTCTCTCCCGTTGTCCACAGTACAAGAGGCACAAGAGCAAGCAGCACACAAACAACGTGGCCAAATCTGTGGTGAACCTGGTGGACGCAGTGAGTAACCCTGAAGTCACGTGACTACGGGTCACCCCGAGTGCCTGATAGGTATTGGGGACGAGGCTGGGGACAAGGGGCGGAGCCTGTTTCATGTGCAGTGGCATTGGCCACTCAAAGCACCACTTGTCACCGTTTTCTGTGACTTAGTACTCCTTTGTCACTCCATTTTAAGGGAATTCTACCAGAGTTACGTATCTCGTCATCCTGTGTTGCGTTTAGCTCTGCCCGCCTTCACAGCGCCTGGCAATGGCGATGTTTGATTGAAACCATTCACTGTACGCAACAGCAGGCGTCAGGTTAATGGTGGGCTTGGATGGGTGCACACGTCTCTTATCCCTCATATCCTGGTAAGGGTCTTAGTGAAGACCTACTGAGCTGGGCAGACCCCTGCCAATCATCTGTGGGTCATCATAGGCGATTCCCAAACCGGCCTTAAGGTATCATCAGCTGCGTTTAGAGCAGATGGCACCCATGGAGGCAGTTTATCTGTGTCTGTCGTGCTGATGGACGCCACACAGGACCCCCTCTGGCTGCTTCACCTCCTGGTCTTCTCCTTTGACTTGCAGCACTCTGTCCCGGACCCTTGGTGAGAGACTTTAAGCTGACGACGTAGTTCTACTCCTTCACTGACCCTCACAATCCCCTCTGCCCCCCAACAATCCTGTCACAGAGAACGCAGTGATCTCAGATTTGAGGGAGCCCATTCTCACCCTGAGCCCACCACAGATGGCCACCCTTGATGCCCTCACATACTTGGCTGTTTCTGAAAGTTGCAAACAGGAGAGCAGAGGAGATACGCCCTTGGTGGGGGTCCGGCCTCGCTTTCTATGGACTTGGGTGGCTCCACTAATACACGGACTATGTGACACGTAGCAGTGGCCCCCCCAGACTCTTGAAGCCCCCTCTACAAGATAACAGTGTGGTGACCTGGTCAAGTCCACAAGGCACGTGTAGACAGGGTGGCAGACTCCCATTTCAAATTGTCACACTTGTCTGAAAGCACAAGCCCTGCACGGGGGGTCCGGCCTTCATCTTCATCTTCATCTTCATCTTCATCTCGGGGATTCTGCTCATTTTAGGGTGCTGTGATCACACAAGGAGCGCCGGCTGCACGTGTCGTCTTCTTTTCAAGTAATAATGAGTACACATTTTTTATTCATTTGCATTTCTCCAAAGTAACAGTTTTCTGTGTTGGGTGACACTCATCTGGTGGGTCAGGTGACCTGCTCGGCGTCACACACCAAGTCAGCACGTCGGGTGCTGCTCAGTTGTCTTCTTGTTTCTACCTGTAGGTGAAGTCAGACCCTCTGGGTCACGGTGACGATTCTACATCTGCTGTGCCCTCCTGCCCTTCTGGAGCCCCTCGTCACGCGGGCAGCGTGGCCTGTTAGAGCCTGATACCTCAGGGTGGCCTTTCTGTCTCCCCGCCGAGATGCCATAACCTTCTTCTCTGCTCCAAAGACCCGAACTCGCGGCCATTTGCAGACCATGCCAGTAAATTGCACCCTGTCCATGAAGAGCCTACTGCCATGTGGCTGACCTATTCCAGTGCCACCCGTGGAGACTCACAAAGTGGTGTTCTGGCGTATGGAGGTCCATTTCAAAGGCCCGCTTGGTACGCGTGCTACACCTCAGTCAGCCCTTTCCTGTGACTGGCGTGTCCCCTGAGCGCATTCTTTCTTTTTGTTCTTTGTCTTTTGTTTTTTAAGCCGTCTTTCACTTGAGTACATTTGAGTGCCACACCTTAACTGTGCCTACTTGGCCCCTTAATGTGGTGGAGTCACCAGCTTGGAGGTGGCAGGGCAGGGAGTGGCTCACGTCCATCCCGTTATGCTGTGGCCACTGTCCTTGTTCAGCGTGTCCTGTCTATGTTGTAAACTGCACAGGTGCCCGGGAAGTCAACGGGGGTCTCTGTCATCAAGCAGGGCTAGCAGGGATGTGGAGGGGCTCGTGGGAGTTCTGCGCTGGAATTGCAGGGCACAGCAGGAGGTTTTTGAATCAAAACACAACCCTTTGGTTCTCCAGCCATCAGATTTTCAAAAGGAGGGCACTGGGGGGCTCCTTGGACTAGACCTGCCCAGTGGTGGTCTTTCTGCAAGTGGCATACCTCAGAAGAACATCGGAGGGCTTAATCCATTTAGCGGGAGTGCTCTGTCAGTTTATTTCATATTGGATTTGTAAGGGCCTGGCCTGGGGGTCCGTTCAGATCAGCAGTTCAGCTCAGTTTGTGTCCCCTCTGAGCGCGGTGACAATTTCTCAGATGAAACGCAAAGACGGACTTTACTGACCACATGAGGAGCACAAACCGATTAACACAAGCGGAGCCCAGCAAAGCCTGAGGGGCTGAACTACGGAGAGGAGGGCACAGGAGAAGGAGAGAATAAACCTCTGGAGGGTCCGCGCTCAGCCATGACAGACCAGAGCCCCCGAGAACCCACCCCCTGCTGGGCATTTTACAGTGTCGGGGGGGGGGGGGGGGTCTGGGCCTTGTAGTCTGATGGCAGAACCTTTCTGTCTGTTGATTTTAAGATGGGCAGGAGGACAGCTTGGCAGCAGTGCCACAGGAGGAGGATGCCACGAAGAGACACAGAATGGAGGAGGGTTTTGTACAAATGGCACATCTTCTGGTATGAAGTAATGGATTTCGTGTTCCCAGTCCATAAAGAAGCCAAACTGCAGACTGTGAAACGAGGGGCAGAGGCAGCAGAAAAGGAGTGCCAGGTGGCAGAGTGGCTGAGGTCAGCGTCCAGCTCATGCCCAGAGTAAACCCAGGTGGGGTGGGGTGGGGAAGGGGGCACACACAGAATGTGCTGGAATGTTGATGTAGTGAGACCACAATGTCACTAAAGTCACCTTTCATAAAACCTTTAATCAGGTTTTCAGTTAGAAATTTCAAACACAGTTGTGCCAAACATGATGGCGGGCACTGCAGTCACATTGAGGTTTCTTTATCGTATGGGCTCTGGTGTTGGCCTCACATTACCCGCCCCTCACTTTTATAGTGTGCTGGCACAGATGTCACTGCTTTCAAGGGCACCTTTATTATTAGGAGCTGTGTGTGTGTGACGTTAGCGCTTTGGACAGCAGGGGGCGCTCAAGAACAAAAAGTGCTGCAGTTGAAAGCCGAGATTCACTTACAGCGGACCCTCCATGGGAATTCAAAATGTATGAAAGTCCGCAGGTGAGAGTGGCACAATGCGGGCTCTGATTTGGGAACAAACGGCATAATCAGATGGCAGAGGAAAGGTTGCTGGAGTCAGTAAAGCTGTGAGGTGTCCTGCACTTGTTGGACGTGATTGAGGTCTTCATTATTTAGTACATTTAAGATTCAGCGCCACGGCTGTCACCATAGTGGTCCTTCCTCCGTTCAGGTATGCCACCCATCCACGTGTCTGCCACGTGTCTGATTTGTGTTCTTCTGCTTCCACAGGTCTTTAAAGAGCAGCTTCACACCAGGGTGGTCCTCGTGGGTACAGAAGTCTGGACAGACAAGGACCAGATCCCCATCAGCGTCAAGCCCATGCAGATGCTCTGGGACTTCTCCAAGTACAGGCAGCACCACATAAAGAAGCAGGCCGACGCGGTGCACCTCTTCTCGTACGTATGGGGGTCTGCCAGCGCCTCAGGGGGGCACTCAGACACAAAGGAAAGCCTTGTTGGCACTGGGCGTGTTTGGTCACCGTGCTATTGAGACCCTCGGCTGTCAAACCCATAATGTTACCCGGTTTGGCATAAGCGACCCCCCCCCCCCCCATTGTTTTCCACCTGGTGCCCAACGTGGCTTTCTGGTTTGCTGTTGCTCTGGTCACACTGCGCACAGTTAACGCCCAAGCTGCATGGGCCATGGCACTGCCCTCTTAGTAGGGGCACCACAGCCTCAGTTCAGGCTTTGGGTCTGCAGTACCAGGCGTTTCTCAGCTGTTGTGACGGAAGGCCTGGCAGCTCCATGTGCCTTCACTTTACATGGCACCTCTTACTGGTTCACCAGCTCAGTGGCTCCTTCCTGTCTTGCCTGTTGCAGGAATGTGACGTTTCACTATGGCAGGAGCAGCATCGCCTACTTTGGTGGCATCTGTTCCTTGACTCGTGGCACCGGTGTCAATGAGGTACGCCACTCCTTTCCTTTCTTTTCTTTTCTTTTTGTTGTTGCCAGACAGTGTACCAACCTCTTGTTGTCGCTTTTTCTCCTTCAGTATGGCACAACGATGGAAATGGCGAGTTTCCTGCTGCAGAGCCTGGCACAGAATCTGGGCATCCAGTGGGATCCTGCATCTCGGAGAAGTAGGCACCTTCTGATCTTTTAGTGTGTGTGTTCAGTTACCCAGAGGCCGTGGCACAGTGGTGATCCGTGGAGCTGTGCCCACTTGCATATGTCATCCCTGTGTCAGCGTGACAGTTTTTCTTGAGCCAGGTGACCACACCCTTAGGTCTCATACCTGAGCCTGGGCACCTGAGGGTGAGGTGACTTGTCACGAGTGTGTCACGTGTGACAAAGTGTTTCCTGCCCACGTCTGAACTCTCGCTTTTCTTTTCTTCTTTTTCAGAGGAGTGCGTTTGCCTCGAATCCTGGGCGGGATGCATCATGGAGGAGACAGGGTAAGATAGTGGGCATGGGCTGCATGTCCACTCACCTCCTCTGAAACTGCCAGAGTGTGGCACAGAGCAGGACGTGAGTGCCAGTGGCAGGCAGAAACCTCATTATGAGGGGCGCAATTTGTAGTTAAAAGTCCAAAAGCGCATTCAGTCGATGAGGCTTTAAGACCCCCTGTGCTGCCCCCTCCTTGTTTGGGTCGCCCTTTTGCTGTTTGCAGCTCTTGCCGTCAGACTTGGTCGCTCATTGTCATTTTCTACCCCCCCCACCTTCACCAATAAGCCCACCGTGACGTGTGCACATTTTGTCCTCCTCGTCTTACTCTGTCATTTGGCTTCTGTTTCAAGTGAACGCACAGCCCTTCAACTTGCTGCCAGCTGCGTGGCACTCGAAAGGCTGAAAATTGATGAGAAGCCCTCCAGATAAGGAGTTCAAAGTGTGGCATCGTCTCACAACAAAGGGCCGCCTGCACGCTTGGCACTCCACTCCACACTTTGTACTTTGACCCTGGAAAAATTAGAGGAAATAATTAGCCCAATTATCAGCCACACCGATTACTAAAAGTGCCTGGAGAACAATTATGACGCCCGACTGGCGGATACTGGCAATTACTCTCTTCAGGCTGGCATCTCAGTCAGGGTGAGGAGGGTCGAGATGAGAGAATTGTAGACGCTAATTTAGAGAGGACTGTGCCAGACAAGAATCGCTGCGTGAAAACGGACAGACGACGAGAGTTTCACTCGTATAACAAATGCGTTCAAACAAACTAACACACGGCGCACCCACCCTCGGGGCGAAGCCATTAGCAACAGTGGGCAGCGTCTGCCATTAAGAAACCAGAGCAGCTTTGACAAATCTGGTGGACATGCAGCAAATACCAGGGTGCTGTGAAAAAATATTAGCACCCCCCCCCCCGTCCTGATATCCTGTGACCCCGCAGTGGTGACACACAAACACAAAGTGAAATGTCAGAGAAAGGAATCCTAATAACGTGATCTTCTGGACAGAATTGAGGGTCTCGAGGTGATTGGACCACTTGGGTCACATGACCGTAATATAATACAATTCTCAGTGTTTGAGGCTGCAAAGACTATGAATTTGGAGGAAATGTGGCAAAGTCTGAGGAGGAGATACTGGGACGGTGGAGCAGACTGAGAAATGTGTCACATGTAATGCAGGACAGGGACAGACCACCATATCGAATTAATAGGAAATGTAAGAAAACTCCACAGTGGGTAATAAAGAGTTAAAAAAGAAGCTGCAAAGGAACAAACAGACGAGTAGGGCGTATAAGAATAATAACTGCAAAGTGGGCATATGAGGACATGAGGGGCAACCATTAAGAAGGAGATCAGGGAGGCTAAAAGACAGCTGGAGAGGAACAGAGCAGATAAGACAAGAGATGACCTGAAGAGATTCTTTAGCAGTAAAAGAAGAGTCAAGGAGGAGGTGAAGTGCATCAGGAATAGTAAAGGGGGATTAAAAGATACAGACAGTGAGATAGCGGACCCCCTAAACTTCACCAGTGAGCAAGTGGATAACCTCAGAGCAGTAACAGGGACTACTAAGGAGTGCTTTAGAAAGTCAAGAGAGAGAAGAGCAGCTGAGATTAAATAGGCTGACATCACACAAATCACCACAGAGGTCTTAAGGGGGCCAGCGAGTGCAGATAGAGACCCTTGGCACAGATTTAGGAAGTCACTGAGCACTGAGGAGATTCTGAAAGACTGGAAAATGGCAAATATCATCATGTTATATAAAAAGGGTGACCGGGCAGATCAGAGCAACTACAGGCCAGTAAGCTAAACAGGCATCACAGGAAAATGAATGGAAGGAATTATTAAGGAGAAGATGAGCAACACATGGCAAGGACAGGACAGTCAGCGTGGGGTCAGAAGAGGGGGGGTCGTGTTTTACTGACAGGCTGGAATTCTATGAGGAGGCAACAAAAGGAGACGACCACAGAGGAGGAGATGAGATTATTAATGAGGACTTTCAGAAAGCATTTGATGGGGTGCCACCTGAGAGGGTGGGCATCAAATTAAAAGAAGTGGCAGTTCAGGGTGATGTTTTTAGATGGGTGCAGAATTGGCTCAGACACAGGAAGCAGAGGGTGATGGTGTGAGGAACCTCATCAGAACTGGCCGATGTTAAGAGTGGTGACCAGCAGGGGGCAGTGTGGGGGCCGCTGCTATTTTTAATATCTATAAATGATTTAGATAGGAATATAAGGACCAAGCTGGTGAAGTTTGCAGATGATACCAAGATAGGTGGATTACCAGATAATTTGGAGTCCGTTATATCATCACAGAAGGACTTGGACAACAGACAGGCTTGTGGACGATGAAATGTAATGTCAGTAAATGTAAAGAATTACACATAAGAAGTCAAAATGTGAGGTTTGAATACACAATGGGGGTCTGAAACTTTGAGCTACATTTTTTTGTATGAAAATGTGCTATATAAATAAATGTTGTTGTTGTTGTTGTTGAAAATCGAGAATCCACCTTATGAGAAGATTTAGGAGTCGTGGTGGACTCTAAGCTATCGACTTCCAGACAAGCCATTAAGAAGGCTCACAGAATGTCAGGTTATATAGCGCCTTGACGTGTCCACTGAGGTTCTGCTCAGGCTTTATAACACACTGGTGAGGCCTCATCTGGAGTCCTGGGTGTAGTTTGGGTCTCCATAAAGACACAGCAGCACTAGAGAAGGTCCAGAGAAGAGCAACTCAGCTGATTATGGGGGGCTACAGAGTGATGAGTGATGAAGATTAAAAGAGCTGAGCCTTCACAGTGATGAAGAGGAGACCTGACTGACTGAAGTGTTTAACACCATGAAGGGGATTAGCCCAGTGGGTCGAGGATGTGACTTTACAATGAGCTCATCGTGGACCCAGTGACACCACTGGAAACTTGTGAAAGTAAATTTCACACACATTAGAATTTTGTTCTTCACACAGAGAGCCACAGACGCATGTTGTAAGCTAGCAAGTGGTGTGGTGGGCAGGAGGACTTTAAGGGTCTTCAGAACTCGACTTGATGGGACTTTGGACTCTGCAGGTGGACAGGACTGGTGAGCTCTGTTGGCCTGAATGGCTCGTCCTCGTCCAGACTGTTCTAATGTTCTCTCTATCTAATTTCCCAGCCAGTGCATGTGGGCCGCAGTCCAGAACAGCTGAAGCCCCCACAAACACACCACCCAACCAGCCTCACTCTGTTCAGAGGTGGATCACCGCCCATCCTGGATGACCACCCCAGCCCCCTGCACTCAATTCACTAAGGAGGCAAAGCATTGACAATCGTGCTTGATTTATCGAACGCTCTGACGGTGTAGCGATCACATGGGGTGCCCACCCCTCACTCCGCCCATACACTATGTGACAAGTCAAGCGTGATTCATTGAGGGAGACCACCCCACTCAGATGATCACACTAAAGTGATCCTAAAATGGCGAGTAAATGAGGGTGAGCCGACGTGAAAACAAGCATGGCAGAGGTCGGTTATCCAAGACAAGCAAAGGTCCCAAACTGTGCAAAGTGCCAAACACCACACGGGCACATTTATCAAAACCCCAAAGCGGGCCTGGCAGAAGGTGTGAAACACTTCAACTGGAGGTTCTGATTATCGTAGCGGGTCCAATGCCTAACCCAAGTGCCCCCTTTTACTTCTCTCGACCCGCCTGACTGCCACCTGGTTAACGTTGCTTGGCAACGGATGCTGTTTGCAGGAAAAGGGGTGGCTAGGGGTGGAGCCTCAGCTGACTCCCAAATGCTACCTGAGACCACTAGAGGGAGGCTTTCAGAGCACATGTGGGACCCCAGAAGTGACCCCAGTCTGAGGTGTAAAGACCCCAACCCACAATGGGCAGGGGAACTTGGAGTTAGGAAGGGAGAAGGGACAAGAGTTTGACTGGCAGGAGGAAGTCTGGCCAGGAATAAGGGAGAGTGAGAGCAAAGTGTGGAAGGTCAGCGTGTGGATAATCAGACCAGCCATCCCAAAAGCAGTCAGAGACTGTGGGGTACCGTATTAGGAAGGCCCAGGGGGCACTGCATCTTGATGGTTTGCTTGTGTGTTGCCTCCTTGGTGATTTGCCCCATTGTTGTCCATTCCTATTATTTATTATTTTCATAACAGATGTCTTCTTCTTCTTCTACTTTAGGCTCCTTGGCATCATTTTGGGTTCATGGGTGGCTAAACAGTGCCCACTGTCTTCTACTTTAGGCTCCTTGACATCATTTTGGGTTCATGGGAGGCTCCACAGTGCCCACTGTCTTCTACTTTAGGTTCCTTGGCATTATTTTGGGTTCATGGATGGCTCAGCTGTGCCCACTGTCTTCTATTTTAGGCTCCTTGGCATCATTTTGGGTTCATGGGAGGCTCCACAGTGCCCGCTGTCTTCTACTTTAGGCTCCTTGGCATTATTTTGGGTTCATGGGTGGCTCCACAGTGCCCACTGTCTTCTACTTTACGCTCCTTGACATCATTTTGGGTTCATGGATGGCTCAGCTGTGCCCACTGTCTTCTACTTTAGGCTCCTTGGCATCATTTTGGGTTCATGGATGGCTCAGCTGTGCCCGCTGTCTTCTACTTTAGGCTCCTTGGCATCATTTTGGGTTCATGGGAGGCTCCACAGTGCCCGCTGTCTTCTACTTTAGGTTCCTTGGCATCATTTTGGGTTCATGGATGGCTCAGCTGTGCCCACTGTCTTCTATTTT
>JANRMT010062814.1:1435438-1481303 GCA_026402145.1 Polypterus bichir lapradei
CCTCGACTCTGTGTGGACCCTTATTGAACTGGCATCCCAACCGGGGCCGATTTCTGCCAGGGTAAAGTCCAAAGAAGACTGCCCGAGAATGTCAAGCTGTGATGCGCCATTCTTGGGGCGTCCTGGGCTGAGGTGAAGGGTCCTGGGTGAGTCCGCTTCTCTATCTATCTGTCTATCTGTCTGTCTGTATGGATTTCGGTGTGAACTCGGGTCCAGCCCGTCAGCCCGATGGTGTGTACCTCCCGCCTGCCCCCCTCATCTCATGCCACCTTCACATTTTGCTTTTTTGTTGTCGTGAGTGTGTGTGTGGAGCAGTGCCAGGCTGTGTGTGCGTGGCGGGGATGCCCGGGCACACGCGCCGCTTTCAGGAGGTGTCGCGGACGGCTTGCACGGGGAGCGGCGGCGGCCCGGCCCCTCCTCCCGGGGGCGGGGTCCCGCGCTCACCCTCCGTCGAGGACGCCCGGTCTTGTGATGTGCTGTGCTGTGCTGTGCTGCTGTCTTGTGCTCGACTGCCCCGTTAAACGATGCCTTCTCCCTCTGTGCAGTGAGCATGGCCACTAACAGACTGATAGGTGCAGTAGCAGGGACTGTTCTGGCCCTGGGGGTGATTTTTGGAGGCACAGGGTGGGGAATTGAGTAAGCATCTTTCTTAGTTTCCCAGCTTTTCTTCTTCTTCTTCTTCTTCTTCTTCAATATTGGTGCCTTAGTGTGTGACCACCCGAGCCCTGTGTGTAGCGTCAAGTGGCTTTGTTACTTGTCGTCATGTGCTTGGACGTGTCAGTGTCGTTCGTGTGATTCTTGTCGTGCCGTGTGTGTGTGTGTGTGTGTGTTTTTCTTGTCCCCCCTCTCTTCTCTGGGGCATGTGGGGCATATCCTGTAGCAGCAGTAGCCTGAGAGCCAGTCGCCACGGCGACGCGCAGCGTCAAAGAGTCGCTCTAGAGAGGCCCCTGTGGCGTACGGCCCCGGGACCCCCCCCACCCCCCACCCCCCTGTCCTTCCATGTGTCTCGCTCGACACCTCCTGTTTCAAGTGTGTGTTAACTCCGCCCACCTGGGAGGCTTCCTTCATGCAAGGGGGCCGACGTGCTCAAGTGGCGCTGTGGTGGTGGGGGGCTGGGGTGCGGGGGGAGGGGGGGGCTTGGGTACTCTTGGTGAAATGCCCCTCCATCATGACCTGCGTTGCTTGGTTCTTACGTCTTTCTTCCCATAATCCTTTGTCACAGGTCCTAGCGCCACCAATCTTATAATAGGCTCCATCGCAGGCGCCATCCTGGTGGCTGCCATTGTCCTTGGCGGGACAGGATGGGGCTTTAAGTAAGCAAGCGCGCATGTCTTCTCCTCCGTGGCTATGTGGCTTATGTCCTTCTGCTTCCAAATCTGTGTGTGTCGAGTTCCTGCTACAGATACCCACCCCATCCCACCCTCCCCTACCCCTGTGCCCAGTGCGGCCCCCCCCCACCCCACCCCGGACACAGCCAGACCAGGCGGCTTTTACTGCCCGCTGCTCCAAATCTGTGGCAGAACCTCCAGCACGGCGGACTGGCCTCGCTCGCAGCTTGACCTGCATGTTTCACGGATTCTTTCCGCTCTGTGAAAGGATTGACTTGTTAAAATGCAAGCTTGAATGAACTCACCGCTGGCACACTTGGGTGTGGACTTTGGTTTGGGGTTTTCTTTGCCTTCTTTTGGCTATCCGTGAGCGTCGATATATGGATGTCTTAGCGGTACTCGTCCCCTCTGCGCCGGTGACCTGCTCTTGCTTGTGCCATCCGGCTGCGCGGCAGGCTAGGGACAAACGTCCACAGCGGCGGGCACAGCGAGTGTCTGTGACGTGAGGAGACTGCCTGCTTCGCCAGAGCCGCCGTTATCCTGGCTGGAAGGTGACTTGTCCCGCTTTCACGGTGTGGTCCTAATGTCCCCCTTCGTGTGCTCGAGTGACTCCGTGTTAACAGGTTTGGGGTCAAACGGCAGGCTGCACCCAGCACACATGGGCACTCCTGCCAATAGGGGTCAGCATTGCGCCTTTCATTGCCGGGGGGTCTCATTCTGATCTGCAGGCATGAAGAGGGCATCACCATTCGAGAGGAGAGCTTTGTTACTCCGTTTAGGGTCACAATCCTGGGTGGTGGTCTGAGGGACTGCGACCCCGAGTGACATTCACATCTACTGGTCCTGTTCCGCAGCAGCACTGACTGGCGGACTTTGGACCGAGTCCCACCATCCTGAGGACACTTAGGGTCCTGATTATAACCCACCTTTTACTTAGACTTAGTTCCTCCCACGCCGGGTGGCGCATTGGGCGCCAAGAGATCGCCAACGAATGTGGTCAGGGGCAGCGGCTTCGGCCTCGTCCCGTGATATGTCTATAGCGCGTCGCCATGATTATAACCCACCAAGGACCTCCAATAGCTCCGGAGCCCCGCCTAGTTACGATTTATTTATTACTCGCAAAAGTGCCTGGCGTTGCACAGGTAGAATCGTCTGGAAATTCAAGATGGCCAAGCACCACCCACGATGAAACAAAAAGACAAAAGCTGCGACCATGTGACAAAGTAGAACTTATTCTTATTGAAATTAGTTAAAAAGAAAATGCTGTGCCCGCCGCCTTAGGTGACGTCCTGCTTTGGCCGCTGATAAAACTGTGTCCTCCCATCAGCCCCTGCACCCTCCTGCTGCCTGCTGGGAGTTGTAGTCCCACGTCGGCTCTGTTTTTGCATTGCTTCTGTCCCCATATGAGTCCCCCGAGCCCCCCCCCCCCCGTAAACCATGCCGTGTGTGTGTGTTGAATTCTGCAGAGACCTCCAAAGAGCTCATTCTGTATTACGACGTATTTATCGTGTGCCTCGTGTTCTTCTGCTTCCAAATCTCCCTTTGTGTGTGTCAAATTCCTCGCCAAAATCCTCCACGGCCCACCCCTGAGCCCAAAGCATGCTGGGTAGGAGAGCCGATTTCACATTTCCATCCTCGCCATCAGTAAACTGCCACACATTTCAAGTTGAACACGTAAATCATAAACTCCGCCCTGCCCTTCCTCCCAAGACCCCCGGGAAATACACAACACGTTTTACGAAAAGAAAAGGAAAATGAAGAATGAAAGATGTCCAGTCCGGGACGCAGCGTGGGTGTTTCACTGGAGCAGAAGAGGAAGGTCCTGAGGAAGAGGAGCGGAGCATTTAGTCACACAAACAAACCAACAAACCTCCTCCTCCTCCTCTTCCTCAGATGTCCCCCAATCACGTCTCCTCCAGCCTCTTAGAGGGGCACACTAAATATACGTTAAAGTGACAGAGAGGCACCATCACAGGGCGCCGCCCCACAATTCACGACTCCTGTCTGCTGATAGCCAATCAGAGGCTGGCGTGCGCTCTGTCATTTTATGAACTGCCATTGGGCGCTTGGCCACTGGCTGTCACGTGACATTTGGCTCCCTCGGTATCCACGTAAGCCAATCTGTAGCTGCCAGCCGCTGCTCCTTGGCATTTCTCCTTTGAGGACCCCATTGTGATGTTTCTCAGGCAAAATCTGCCACAACTCGACCAATCGAGTGCCCACAAACATTTGCCCGCTCCTGTAGTAAAAGATGAAGCTCTCAGCCACTTCCTGATTGGTCACTGAGGTCGTGTGACCTCCTGCATTTGACCAACACAAGCCAATGGTGCCCAGTATATATTTGTTTTTTTTGACACGTCAAAAGCCCACAAGCCACTTGGGCCGGGCTGAGGTTGCAACATTCAGTGACGTTGGCGCACTTTTGTGTTGCCAGCACCACAGGCTGCAGGGGCACAGTGTACAGCTGCCGTCCCAGAATGCCAGGCTCTCCTCACTGGTCTCTGTTGAAGGGGCCACGTGTGTTCCATCAGGGCATTTCGTTTCAGTTTCTTTGCGCTCTTCGCATTGGTGGCACTGAGCGTCCGGCCACATCTCACAGCTCCTAACATTCCGCTGACCGCTTTGGGATTAGCGCCAGCGGACCCCCCCCGTCAGGTTCAGTCTTTACATTCACACTCACGGTCCGTCTGCCAGTGAAGCCTGTGGCGCAGCGAGCGATCCTGACAGACGGGGTCTCCCTGGCGTGGCTGGACTGGTAACGCTCTCCCTAGTGTCTGAAATAGCCGTCATTACAGAAGAGGTGGCCTTCGCCAGTCAGCTGGCTCGACAAGGCCCATCACTCTGTGCCCTCCTAATTGGCACTTGGAAAGCAGTGGGAAAAGGAAAGGCGAGGCGGGCCGTGGCCAGTCACAGTCTAGAGGGCTCCAGCCGTCCTCCAGCGAGCGTCTGTGTGGATGCCGCTCGCGGGCGCGGCGGGCTCCACGCCTCTGTGTTGTCGGCGTGCCACTGGGATGTCTGCTTTCTGACTAACGAGCACCTCTGCAGCTGCATTGCATGCCCACTGGGTAGCCGAGTCGCGGCTTTATGTCCGTTTCTGAGATCAGATGCATGTCTCTCTGCTTGATGCCCCACATTAAGCCAGACTCTGGGGAGGTAGTGCCAAGCCCTTCTGTGTTGCTTTGTGATGTCTTGCCTTTTTGGAGAGAGGAGCTGTGGACACCACGAAAGCCCGTGTTGCCCACAGCTGCCCTTGTGCCCACTCTGTTTTACTTATTACTGGTGCAGAAGCTGCTGCTGAGCAATGATGAATTTGGTGCCAGTCTCGCCCCCCCAAGCGCTCGTC
Organism: Polypterus bichir lapradei; assembly: GCA_026402145.1. NCBI lineage: Eukaryota > Metazoa > Chordata > Cladistia > Polypteriformes > Polypteridae > Polypterus > Polypterus bichir. Next base: position 1,440,110 of record JANRMT010062814.1, read on the forward strand.
ACGAGCAGTAAACCAAAGTCCTCGGCTCAGTGAGCACTCTGTGCCACGAATGGTTGTGCCACCCTGTGCCACGGCTGTCTGCTAACCCCCCTCTCTCTCTCTTCTCTCTCTCTCTCTCTTTTTTGCTCCTTTTTATTTTCCTTTTCCTCTCCTGGGGAAAACCCAACAATGGAAGAAATGTGAAAAAGCGAAGGTACGACCCCAACGCTGGTGCAATCTGAACACATGAACTGCGTGTGTCTGCCCAAGACGCTGCCAGCTGAACTGGAACCACAGAATGTGCAGTGGGATGAAAAGAGGAGACCCTGCACCGAGGAGATTCCAAACCCACCTAGGATTCTGCATTCTCATCAAATAGGCATGACTTCTTTAAAAGACAAAAAAAACAAACAAAATAAAAACTCTCCTGGCATGAAGATTTCTTTCTGAAGGTACCTGCATGGCACAAGCTACGAGGAGCAGAGCGGCAGCGCCATCCCCGTCGCCTGGCACCGCATTTCCACGGCCGACTCGGGGTGCACGCTGGAGCCGTGCAAGGAACCCACCGGCTTGTTGGTTGTTTTTTTTGGTTTTCCTTTGAGACTTCTCAGCATGTGGTCTTCAGCGGGCATTCTTGGCAGCTGGAGAAGCTCGATTTGCACACTGCTTGGCGTCGGATCTCTTTGGTTCCCAGAGCACACGGATGGGGGTCCCTGCAGCCTGCCGCCATCTTCAACTGTGTACAGTATTGACCAAATATGCAAGAGACGTCATAAGGGTGACGCAAACCAAAGACGAAGAGGAGGTGCAAAGCCCGATGCCCGCCACGGCGTTTCGTTGCCATTTTCACGGCCCTCGCTCCGCTCTGTGTCTCGACCCCCTCGTCTTTCCGTCCCGTGGCGGGGCGCAGGCTGCGGCGGTCGGAGGGCGCCGCCATGTCCTCGCGTGGATTTTGGCGCCCCCTTTCCTCTGCTGGCTTTGCCTTTCTGTTCCATTCGCGGCCCCCCTGCTGGAATGCTGCATGTGTCCACACCAGTGGGCTGCGCTTTGCGTCTGCGAGCCCGAGGTCTGCGAGAATCGGTGCATGTCGACAAGAAGAGCATTTACTGGACCCTTCATTTACTATGCAAAGAGTGATGCTGCACAGTGTCCGGAAACGCTAATGCCAATGTCCTGTGCACGTGGGGGTCACTTGGTGGCAACGAGGGGCGCAGCCCCACAGAGTGAGACGCTGTACTGCTACTGGGAGTGGGAGGAGTCCCCGTAATCACATTGCACTTGAGACCTGGTGGGTGGTGGGTGGGGTCAGCATAATATGTCTGTAGTGGGAGTGAATTGGGTGGGGTCTGTGTAGTGCTTGGTCATTGGCTTGGTGAAATCAGTGGGTGTGGCCTGGGGTTATCTGGACAGGTGGGGTGGGTGGGGGGAAATCATTAATTCAGGGTGGTCAACCGAGGAGGAGCTGACGGGCCTGAAATGTGTCCATACTGATGGTGTCGCAGTTGGGGGTCTGTGTAGTCACATGGTGCAGTGGGTCACGGCTCCACCGAACCCGGGTTCAGCTCCCAGAAATCAGAGAAGGGGTGGGGCTTCTAACTGGGCGTGGCCTCATGGCTTGTCACCAGAAGGAACAAGTGCAGCCCCCTTAGCTGAAGTGTCACCTACAGGAACAACGAGAGCATCGCTGGAAGAAGGTGTGGAGCCTTGTCAGTCTTGGGCAGCGTTGGGTGGGCACACTGGCATTAGCTAATCATGTGGGTGCCCACTTTGTACCCAAGGTGGCCTAAACTAAGTGAAACTTTTACGACGACTTCTATTTCTAGTAGTAGCAGCACCACCTTCATGTGGTCATGTGGCCTGCTCGTCACAATGTCACCTCGTTGTCCTTCTAGTGTAGCCCCTCAGCCCAGGGAGAGAGGACACATTCACTGAGTGGCACCGTTCTTGGCATAGACATGTCCACCAGCAGCCCAAATAATGTCACGCTTGTCATTGTGCCAGAGTTTGGCTTACTTTGACCCACCTACCCGGTGTCTGACTTGTAGCCAAAGTCACCATTAGGTGGCCAAGGTGACAAAGCAAGTTGAACAAAGGGAGCAAGTAAGAAGAGGACGAGAGAGAGCCAACTGGGCCACAGCCAGGGTCTCCACTTACCCCTCACAGCGCCGCCGGTCTGACCCCTCGGCAGACCCCTTCAGCCCTCCCTCCCAATCCCTGTAGTCAGGTTACAGCGCCCCCTGTTGAACCCCAGGTGCTTATGGTCCCCTAAACCCACCCTCTGAAGTCCCCAAGTGACCCCGCTCTGAGCTGCTGTCACCCTTGTCACTTAGGCGAGGCGTCTGACAGGCACATACAGTAGCTTGGCTTGTTCATCAGATTGTCCCATAAAGCATTTTGTCACCTCACTGAGCTTCCTGAAGTGACGTTCGCTTTCTTTACCACAGTAATCAGGACACGGTTGCGGCCATCGGACTTGGCGGGCTCATCGTGTCTTTGGGGTCTCCTTAGTCGTGTCAAGTTTATAACTGGGATTAACATGAGTGGGGGTCTCGACGATCACGCTGGCAGGAGGTGGGTGGCACCGTGTAGTGCTGGGACGGTGGAGCCCGACACCAAAGAGACACCTGGTGACTGCAGGACATTCATATTGGGGTCACAGTGGGTGGAGTCTCAAGGATCACATGGGGGGCAGGTGAGACTTGTCATGCAGACCACCGCGACACAGTGAATTAGTTGGCGCCAGATGAGGAGGCGGGCGGGGTTTTTAAAGTGGGTGGGGCTTTCGTGATTGTGTGGGAGTGGAGAGGAGGAGGAGTCGTCTCCATGATTGGAGGTGGGCAGGGCCCATCGAGACCCCCGCGTGTTCTGGCACTTTCCAGGGTCACAGGGTCCTCTTGCGATGTCAGCACAGCTTCATGTTATTGGAAGGCATTAACAAATAAACGATGGGATATTTTATGTGGTTTTCCATCAGCTGTGTTGTCTTTTGTGTTGCTTTGGGTTGAGGGCTTACAGTGGGCCCTTTTATAGCGCCTTACTGTGTCCGAGACCCCTGACAGAGCTTGTGGCTGTTTGGTGGCACCTAAAGAAGAAAATAAGAGGCCGGGACTGATGCAGTGGTCCTGAAAGAGACCCCCATGTGGGCATTGCGTTTTGGTCTGGCAATTCAACAGCAGCAGAGGTGACCCACATGTGAATCCAGCGGTCACTGCCCCCAAGAGAAATGGATGACAAGTCATTGGCCTGGGGGTCCGTGCCCCCTCTCTGTAGATGATGCCATGTTTGTGCCCGTGTCGATCTGCAGATGGGAGTCCCTCTGAAAGCAGGGGTCTGCATGACTCGCTCAGTTGGTGAGGCCCTCTAGTGGTGGCCTGCTGCCTCTAAAATGTGTCACCTTGTCACACGCACTCTTGTCTTTCTGAGGCATTTGTGGATGTCCTGTCCTTGCCAGGAGATGCCAGTCCATCGGAGCAGCAGCCACCTTGTCCTGGTGCCTCTTTCTGTTGCAGAGCGGGGGTCTCTTTGCTCCACGCTGCCACTTTGTGGGCTGAGTTTGGGTTTGAGGACCCTGAACCCCCCCCCTCGCTAAACAAACAGAAGCCCTCACCCCAGGCCACCTGACCCCAAACTCGGAAGGCAGGCCCAAAAAGGAGCCCACGCTTTTAAACTTTAAAAAAGGCTTCACAAGTGCAAAGTGCTCTTCAGGGGAGAGGATAACCAAAAACATCTGGCGGGAAATAAAAAGTAAAATAAAAGAAAACAATTGTTCTTAAAATACAAAGAAGCTGCCAGAGAAACAACCAAAGCTAATAAAACAAAGCAGGAAGGGTCACAAGTCGAACCCGGAGTCCTGTACATGGAAATCAAAGACAAAGCAAAAGAACCAGAAAGGGCGCCCAGCCCACCGCGCTGCCCACCGCGCTGCCCACCGCGCTGCCCCTCTGATTGATGTCCAAGGCTCACAAGGTGGGGGGAGGGAGGCCTGAATCCCAGCAGTCTGTCTCTACACCCACCCAAGACGTGTGATTTGGGGTGCGGAAGTGACCATGAAAGGCACCTCTGAGGGTCTTTTTAGTTTGGGGGGAATGCCTCGCCTGTTAGTTTTGATTTGCACGCAGAGCCCACGACGTCCACTCATCTGCCAGGCACACAAATCGAGCCACGTGGCCGAGGCTGGCAACCTCAGCTTCAAGAATACACTTACAGGGGCCGGGGGTCTACCGCTGCACGAGCGCATCTCCTGAATACTTTAGGAGGAGCCGTCCGCCAGCCGGGACCACCCAGGTTAGGACCTTTGAGAGGGCGGCAGGCACCAGAATGAGCCATGGAGCCTTGGCGGGGTCCAGAGAGACGCCTGCATCCTTCAGCTCCTTCATTGGGACCCCTGAAAGAGTGGCACAGTCCTGTGGTGCCTGAACCAACACGAAAGGCAAAGTCCAAGAAGGATCAACGAACGAGCACACGGGGGGCCGGCGACACCACAAGGTGGGCGACTTCAAGTCAGGAGACGTTCAGACTTTCATGGGTTTATTTGTAGAGGAAGCAGGCGTTCAAAAGCAGAAGAAAAGACGCAAGCTGAGCTCTTCAAATCGGGGTCCCGTCGGGATCAGCAGGCGACATCCGTGGAATTTGAAACATCCGTCCGTCCATCCTAACCCCACTGTGCCTTACTGAAGTGGGCTCGGCTCACTGTGCTGTCACTTCATAGCAGCGGGCACCTCCTTCGATGGCATCTCTTTGTCACTGCGCCTTTTCATAGCAGGCAGTGCCACCCACAGCCCCCCAAAACCCCACCCTGCCCCTCCCCGAATCAACTGCATTAGGGTTTCTCATAAAAATCCTTAAACTTTTTTAAATAATCAAAACGTGACCGTGAACATTTGGGGGTCTCTTCAGTCGCTTTGTCACACACGGTGACACTTTCTGAAGGTGAAGTCCTCTATGTGGTCCTCACATGGTGGCCTCAGTGCAGGTCCAAGGTGACACGGGTGACATTCTCGTGCCCCTCATGTGTGTCGCGATGAGCGCAAGTTTGCAAAAACTGGGAACGGGGTGGGCCGCTGCAATCTGGGGGGCTTGCCAAGTGATTTGTGTCCTTTATAAATGACAATATTAATAAAAAAGGGACAATGTGCTGCTACTCTTTGTTACTTGATAGTCAACAGTGTCACTTGTCACTTGAATATGATGACTAGCAATAATAAAGATAAGAAAATAAAAACTAGAAGGGCCGCCTCAGCAACGCACTTGAACACACGAGTGCGTCTCCTCCACGTCATTCTGTCCTTCCTGTGACAGCAGATGACAGTCAGGCCTTTGGTGGCCGATTGAATGAACCAACTGTTGAAGTGCATCTCAGCTCATTTGAATTTTCTGGACATCACCTGGTGCTTTTCAGCCAATCACTGATGAGTAAGCCAGAGCGCCGCCTGGGTGTGTCCTCAATGCATTAACTCGATCACATGATCTCTGCATCACATGACTGGCAATAGCATAGCAGCCACAAACAGCAAAGAGAGTGGCAGTTAAAGAGACCCCGAAATGGGTGGCTGTGTGACGACATCAAAAAATAGAAAGCGGACCCCCTAACAACAGGAGCGTTCAGAATTTAGCACAAAACTTTGAGGACTTTAAGGCGGATTTGTGATCCCTGAAAGCTTTCAATGGCTTCGTTCACCACATGAGCACCGCTGACCATCAGGGCTACCGTGGCACTGCCAGGAGTCCAGTTGAGGTGGTGGACATGTTGGGGACCTCACACACGCTGACCCCGGTGTGTCATAGTCAGTGTGTCACAGCCGGACCCCTTGATCAGGTTTCAATGCTAATGACTTCCGTCTGCAAGTCAGAGTGGGTCACCGTCTTACATGACATAGCCGCATGTCGGCATAGCAACCAATCACAGGACGTGGCAGCACTTGTGAAAACATAAGCATACCAAAAAGTGCCAATGATGACATCACCGTCATTGCAGTAAAATTAAACTTTGACACAAAAATGAAAAGTGACGACCACCCTCCTAATGGGCGACCTGAGATGAGCCGGAGCAGCACACAACACAGAGAAGACACCAAAAGAGGCCTCACCTCAGGCAGCCGGACCTCCCAACTCCACTGGCAGGCCCATCAAGACCCCAACAGAAGGGGCAGTGGCTTTAAGAATTGAACTCAAAATAGCAAAGCATTAAAAAATGGGAAAGAACATCCGAAAAAAAAAACCTTTGGCTTGGCAAACAACCGGACACCAGAGAAATAAATTATACAAACAGAAGGGGGCACAAAAGGGGCAAAAGGAGGCAGGAGGTCCTGGCGATGACAACTCCAACGCCGCCATTGAACGCTGAGCGTAAAGAAAGTCTCATCAAAGAAAAGCAAACTAAAGTTAGGGTTAGGGTTAGGGTTAACTAAGAACAAGAAACGAATAATTAAAATAATGAAGGCGCATTTACATGAGACGGACCGACAATGAAGAGCCCTCTAGTAGATCACAGAGGTGGCAAAAGGTGGGCACACAAAATGTAAAAAACAAAATATCTAGGGGGGGCAAAAAAAACTCCCCCCAGCAGGCCACCTGCATGTTTTTATTGTTTTATTTTATTTTAAGGCTTTGTCTTAGAGGGTTCAACCCAGGGGGTCTCGTGACAGGTTGGGGGCTGCCACCAGAGAAGAGTGAACACGTTCTGCACACGTTCAGCTAACTCAGAGAGGAATTAAAGCAGAGCCACAGAGAAGTGGGCTTTCAGCCGTTTGTCTAAATGGTCCTCGGGGTCGGCCCACCGTCTCTCAATTGGCACTCCGACAGCGGACGCCGCCTCACCACTTCTTTTATAACAATAAGCAGACCACCATTAGAAGATCGTAGGTTAGGACTGGGAGTGTCGGTGGTGGGCTCTCCGGGATGCCGGAAGGAGCCGACGATTTTGAGCGTTACACCTCATCGGTGGCATTTGAAAGTGAGTTCTGAAGCCCCCGGGTAGCCAGTGTAGCGGCGCTAAGACTGCTGGGATGTGCTCAGGGTTTCTTTTTTCCAGTTCAGATTCTCACTGCTGCCTTCTGGACTCACTTCAGCCGACTGACGTCTTTCTCAGGTCAGCCAGTTAGTGGGGCGTCACGGTGATCAAGTCGACGAAAAGCAAAAGCGAGGATTCAAGGAGTGTTAGAAGAGCTCTGACTTTTGAGATGAGCCTGAAATGGAAGAAAGCCGTCCTAGTAATCTGGAGAAGGTAGAAGGAATATTCATCTCACAAAAACTAAAGACGCTGGGGGAAGACCCTCGTATATCGGAGTGATGAGTAATCACAGAGGGCGGATACCGGCAAAACAACGAGAGACATAATGAACCAGGAAGAAGGGTGAGGTCATCGGGAAGTGAGGTCATCAGGTTTGGACAGTCCTGAGGTCATCAGGAAGTGAGGTCATCAGGTTTGGACAGTGGTGAGGTCATCAGGAAGTGAGGTCATCAGGTTTGGACAGTCCTGAGGTCATCAGGAAGTGAGGTCATCAGGTTTGGACAGTGGTGAGGTCATCAGGAAGTGAGGTCATCAGGTTTGGACAGTCCTGAGGTCATCAGGAAGTGAGGTCATCAGGTTTGGACAGTCCTGAGGTCATCAGGTTAGGACAGTGGTAAGGTCATCAGGAAGTGAGGTCATCAGGTTTGGACAGTCCTGAGGTCATCAGGAAGTGAGGTCATCAGGTTTGGACAGTCATGAGATCATCGGGAAGTGAGGTCATCAGGTTTGGACAGTAGTGAGGTCATCGGGAAATGAGGTCATCAGGTTTGGACAGTCGTGAGGTCATCGGGAAGTACGGTCATCAGGTTTGGACAGTGGTGAGGTCTTCAGGAAGTGAGGTCATCAGGTTTGGACAGTCCTGAGGTCATCGGGAAGTGAGGTCATCAGGTTTGGACAGTGGTGAGGTGGTCAGTTCTTCACATCTAAGCAACGGAAAAAGGCAGCAACAAGCGACCTTGGCTGTGACAGAAATAAAAGGATGGGCTGTGAAACGTACTACAACAGTTAAAAAAAGTGCCTAACATCTGCATCTTTTCTATTTGCCTTGTTCGAGTTATCAGCCGCTACACTTTTATAAAAAGTCGGAAGTTCACAGCGCACGACATTCAAAGCAGTGCAAGTCCGCAGGCGCGTGCGCGTCACAGCGCGTCCCCGTGTGTGCAGGCGCGTCCCCGTGTGCGCAGCTGAGTGCGTCCAAGTCCTGAAAATCAACGCCACTTTGCCTGAAACTTAGTTGTATTTATTTATTTATGTATTTATTTATTTGTTTATTGATTGATTGATTGATTGATTGATTGATTGATTGATTTGACTTTCAAAAAACAAGTTCACTTAAGTCCAAAAGCAGCTCTCTGATCTTCTGACCTCACAAACATGACGTCACCGCTGGCTATTAAATTCAAATTAAATAAAAGTGGGCACCATTTCTGTCCCCCTCTCTCTCTTTGAGCCCATCATCTACCCCACGCTCTGTCCGTACACGTCAGTCGCTGGGGGATGGCAGCACCTTGAACAAATCACGTGCTTGTACTGTCCATCCCCGGTCAGTGTCAAAGCAGCTGTCCTAACCAGGGGGGTCACTGCGGACCTCTTCATTTAGCGAAGATCAGGTGACTGGGGCACTTGGCATATTGTGTGATGGTGCGTGGAGAAAGACGCTATAAGGGATTCACGGTGGTCCTCTGATGAGTTTTCACGGTGTGCCAGCAGACACTCGAGTGCGTTCGTTGGTGACAACAGAGGACAAAGCCGACACCGGCGACTTCAGCGTAGGGACGAAGAGGACGAGGAGGAAGAAGTTCACCTCTTGATCGGCACGATCGGCGACCCCCACCCACCCAGATTTCACGAGTGACGTCGTCACGGAGCTCACGGAGGAGGTCCGGTCACCGCTCGGCGCTCTCAGCGCTCACACAAAGTCACACCAAGTCACCTGCCAGCGGAGCGACACCAGAACAGGTGAGCCGCCACCTGCAGACCCAGTGAGACTCGAACAGGTGAGCTGTCGGCCCGCTTTGGAGTGGTTTGGGTGGACGGAATCTTCTACCGGAACGGGGGTCTTCGAGGGGGGCGCGTTTAACGCTGTACGTCTCATACCCGCCGCACACGACCCTCCGTTATTCGCCAGGTGCCGTGCTGCCTGATACGCTTTTCCGTGAGTCGATGACCTGCTCTGAAAGGCGCTATAAATGGATTTTCTTCGGAGTGCCTCGTTTGTCGTTTACTTCTTTTGTAATCGGAGATTGCCGGCCGTCACAGGAGCGAGCAGAAGGGGAAGCCAGGTGTCAAGAAAAGCGACGACCACGTCCGAAGCAGAAAAGCGCGACCGGCAGCGGGGCGCGTCGAGACTCAGAGGGAAAGGGCAAGGAGTGAAGTGTGCAGTACAGTCGGTCATTTTATATAGCGTCTTTCATCGACATCGTCGTCCGGGCAGCCGTTAGAAACGACCCCCAGGGAGCACGGATTGCACGGCGCAAGGAAAAAAAAAAAAAACACAGGACACCGAGACCCCCACCGAGACCCCCAGCCCGTGTCTGCCTACTCGTCTCCTTCACGCGTTCATCCTGACTCGGTGAACACAAGCGGAACACCTTCACGTGAAGCAGCCCGTGCTCCAGGGGACATCTCGACGTGATATCTGGGGGCTCATCCAGGCTAAATGACCCCGTAACGCCGGGTCTGAGCTGAACTGCACTCGTGTGATTCTTCAGAGTTCGTGGGTGGCAGAGTGGACCCTCCTGGACACCTGGCGGGCTAAACAGCGGCGCCTGGGGCAGAAAAGGGGACCACCACAGTACGAAAATCTAAGCAGGTACATGTCCAGATGTGCCCTACACACACACCAAACACGCGTGTTGCACACCCGACCACTAACGAGCGCTGTAACAGATGACCCCCCCCCCCCCCCCCCCCCCCCCTCCTTTTGGCCTCCATTTCTTGTTCTCTTCCACAGGTTATCGCGATGCCTCAGGACATGGCGCGCCCACTCACTTTGCCAGGTTCGCGAGGAAGATGCCAATTCTGCCAAAATACTGTGCAAGGCAGAAAGCGGGCGTGGCGGTGGTGGGGGGGCTCACACACTGGCACTCCCATCGAGGCGGTGCGGAGCTTTAAGATGGACGCTAGTCGACCTGAGATGCCATCAGCTGCGCCACCACATCACCCGCTTCGGCCTGAACGGACACCTCAAACTCCCTGCCCTTTCCCGGGTCCTGCTGACCCCCGGTGCTGTTCGGGCGGGCGGCGGCTTAAAGGGGGCGCTTTACAGGACTTGGGGTTCAATGCGCTTTTGTTTCAATGGCTTTCGTTTCTTTAGCCATTTGGCAGACATTTCTAGAGTCGCCTGAAAGTCACGGGCCGGTCTGCTTTTTAACAATGACAGAAACATTCAGATACTTTAGGGGGTCGGGGTTGGGGGTTTGTTGAGATGCCATCAAGGATCTGCATTCGATAAAGAAGCGACAAACTCACATTCACCTGGGCGGATCTGGCATCATGGAGTCCAGTGTGAATGCCAGGGGGTCTTCTCCCATTAGAGGAGATGATCGAGTGTCCGCGAGGAGGTCGGGGGCGATGAGGCGCTGCATTCTTCAAAGTGGGGCCAACCGTCACGTGTGCTGAGGAGCTCAGTCAGCAGGGGCTTGTGGGGGTCTTCACCCGGCCTGGCTGGCAGCGCCGCTGTGGCTCCGACGTGTCAAATTTTATTTAAGAAGCACATTTTAATAACAATAACGTTATGAATAATCTTTACATTTTAACTGAAGCCGAAGTGCCGCACAAGCAAAACTCCAAGAAAAACCCACCGGACTGACCGAATCAGACCCCCGACACGGCCAGACGCACTCAAGTCCCGCTGAGCCAACAGCAACATGAAGAAGAAACGAGCCATTAAAAGCGCGACGACCGCCGCTCTCTCCCGGTAAAGTGTTGGGGGTCTGCAGCTGGCCACTCAAAGTGCCACTCGCCGGGGTCCCCGTGCACAAGTCTTGTCGTTTATTCACTTACATTTCCATGTCTACCCTTGGCTCACCAGTGTGGGGCGCTAGCGAGCTGATGACGTTCATTCAAAGGAGGAGTCACCTGAGCACGGTCAGTGGCCAGCAGAGGTCAGTTGGCTGTCCAGCCAGAACAACCCTATTAAAAAGTCCCGCTAGCACCCCCTATGGTCACATGAACTCCTACACCCACCTGTCCACCTGAACCCATTGAAGTGAGTCTTTAATCTGACGGTGAAAGGTGCTATATAATCCACAGCCCTCGTGACTCTCTGGGTGTTTCCAGAGTCTCTTAGCACAGGGCTGAGTGACGTTCATCAATGGGCATCAGTGCCAGCTGCTGACCCTCTGCCTCTTCTGTCTCTGCAGAACTCTAATGGACAGCTTTGGGGTGGCCAGGACAAGATGGGCGATGCTGGCACTCCTGGGACTGCTGTGTGTCTCACCATTGTCGTGCCATGAGTACGTCGACCCCCTGGCCCTGGAGAGACCGGACCCCCAGTGCTGGGAGTCGTCCTCAGCTATTCTGCTGGAGATGAGGAAGCCTCAAATCTCGGAGAGTGTCTCAGGCTTCTGGGACCTCATGATCTTCCTGAAGACCTCGGACAATCTGAAGCATGGGGCCTTGTTCTGGAACCTGGCACAGGTCTTCTGGGACATCTACGTGGACTGCGTACTGTCCAGGACCCACGGCCTGGGTCGCCGGCAACTGACCACCGGGGACCGTGAGATCACAGCCCTCCATTCCCTGGTCACCGACGGTAAGTGAGGGTCCAGTGTTGCACTAAACGGGTTATTATGAGGAGGGGGCAGTGGCCTAACGATACACACCAGGTCTGGGTCATCGTCCGTCACCAAGTTCAAGTCTGTCTCACCCAGAGGGCAGCAAAGGAGCGGTCAGCAAGTGTCTGTGCCTACAGGCTCAATGACAAGATGGGGGAGTTTTCTCCATTTGGATGATCGGACAGCACAGAATGGCATGTTCAGCAGTGCCAGTTTAGAGAGAGAGAGAGCCCAAGTGGTCACTAGCAGACCTCAAATTGTCACTCCAGTGAGAAAGAGAGAGAGAAGGAGAGAATCCTCTCGTGGTCACCAAGACAAAGAGACAGAGACAGAGCCCTCTAGTGGTCATTCTTAAGAAACAGCAACAGAAGAAAGACGAGGCCCCTAGTGGTCACTGGAAGAAGAAGAAGAAGGCTGTAACCAAGTCCTGCTGGTCACTCCAGGGAGCGGAGCAGCTTTGTGGAGACCCTTAGTGGCTATTTCAGAGAGAGAGAGATGGAGACCAGTAGTGGTCAGTGCAGGGTGAAAGACTGAGAGAGACCACTTGTGGTCCCTCAACATGAGAGAGCAAGAGTAGCAGCCTTTAGTGGTCACTATAGGAACAGCGAGCCCTCTAGTGGTCACTACAATGAAAAACAAACAGTAGCACAATGGTCACTCCAGTGACAAGGCTGTTTCTCCATACAGGTCACTGTGGGTGGAAGGAGCAAAAGAGAACTTCTAATGGTCACCCCTGACAAAAGGAGAGAAACAGAGACCTCAAGTGGTCAAAGCTGGCGGTCACTGAGAGCTGGGGGGGGGGTGGGGGGTGTGGCGAGTGAGCTCTCTAGTGGTCACTCAACAGAAACAGAAAGAGGAAGAAACAGAGGCCTCTAGTGGTCACAACAAGAAGAAGGAGTGAGCCCTCTAGTGGTCACTATAAGCAAAAAGGAAAAGCCCTAATGGCCACTCACAATCAAAAGAAATAAAAGGAAATAAGAAAGAAAGACGGACCCCTCAAATGGTCACTCCAGGGAGAGAGAGAGAGAGAGAGAGAGAGAGAGAGAGAAGCCTTAGGTGGTCATTAAGAGCAAGAGAGAGAATCAGCACCCTCTAGTGGTCATTTCTGAGAACCAGCAAGGGAAAGAAACAGGGATGTGCAGTGGTCACTAGAAGAAGAAGAGAGACACTGAGCCCTGATGGTCACTCCAGGGAAATAGAAGGAGCGCCCTAACTGTAGGCCTAGTGGTCACTGACTGCAGGGACACCTCTAGTGGTCACTCTGAGTAAAGAGCCAGACTGAGTGACACAGGCACAAAGAGTCCCAGTGGAGGTCTAGTAGAGCCATTGATCCTTACTGGTCACTGTAGGCAGATGGACAGTGAGTGGTCAGTCTAAGGTGGCTCTGGCCCTCTCCTAGGATTAAAAGCAGATGGCTGGCCAGTCTACCCGGGTCATGCTCATTAGATCGGAGTGAAGACCCCAAGTGGTCAGTTAAGGCAGTGGTCATTGCAGGGTCCAGTCCAACTTTGATTTTTTTTTATTTGCAGAATCTTTCATCCGCGGCCACAGGAAGGACTTCGGTAAGGAGAAGCAGTACACACGAGACCTGATTGGAATCCACGTCCACCAAAGTGGACCGGGCGGACCACCCCCCCTGGACCAGGCACTGTCCTTCAGGAGGCCCCGCTCCCGTGTCTGACCACTAATAAAGTCTTTGCAGTGAACCCCCAGTGTGTCCTGTGGTGCTCTGTCCCTTGGGGTGGCTGTCCCTGCATGGCCAGTCAACACAAGGCCCAGCTGTTCATGAAGGTGGCAGAGTGGCCTTGTCCACAAGGCGACACAGTGAGTGTCCTAGCAGCTCAGCCGCGTCCAGCAGCTCCATCTTCAGGGAAGCGTAGGGATCTGCAGAACAAGTCACCTCTTGGCCGTCCATCCCTCTGATGCCAGCCTGGCGCTCCCCTTCCCCGCTGCCACTTGGCATACTTTGCTTCCAGTTAACCTCTTGTTCTATCCCAGCATGCTCTTCTGTTCCAGTGAAGGTCAGTTGTCCTCTTGAGTTCTCCAGGTGTCGTCCATCCAGATTTCCAGCGTCCACCAGGCTCATCTGTAAAAGACACATAGTGAGGGACCACAGGGTCTCGGCCAGTGGCTCCAGGCTGCTTGACGGTACCTGCAGAAGCTGCCGGACGTGTCCAAGCTGGGCCTGCAGGGTCTCGTTGTGCTCTGTCAGGACATCAATGTGAGCTTCAAGTCGCTGGCGCTGCTCATCCTGAACATTCAGCTCCACAGCGGCCATACTCCTCCACCGGGTCAGCTCCCTTCAAGTACAAACATAAGAACATGGCATGGACATGTTGAGGACAAGAAGGTGACAGAAGGGAATTGGACAGGGAATGTGGCCCACAGGAGTGAAAGATGGCCCACTGAGAAACTGGACAGCATGGAGACTTCAGAGATGTGGAGCTCTGGTCAGCAGGGGGTGTGAGCTTTTCTAGTGAGTCTGCTTCAGCTGGCCACCCACCTGCTGACGATGGGCACCTCCTGCATGGCTGCCAGTGGCTGTCGCATGTCTGGGTCAGACAAGGCCCTCTTGCTCCTCCAGACAGGCGGCTGTAGATGACGAGACCATTTGGTGAGGTTGGGGTCACTCCTGGAGCTGATGACCAGTCCATGTATGAAAGGCTGACCTGAGGCTCTAATGACCACTGCCAGCCTTCCAAAGCAGACTCCTCGTGTACAGCTTTAGAGTGACCGTCCCCAACGAGGGTCTTCACTGCGGGCTTGAGGTCTCCAGGATAGAAGTGCGCCCCCGACCTGCAGGAAGAGATGAGCCAAATTAATGACCTCCCAGGTGGAGGTGTCCGCCTCTCGATAGCCAGTTAGACTCACCGTCTCTGCTCCGCCACCCCTGGCCGTGTGCCCACCTTGGGCATCATGCCATTCTGAGTTCCTGTCCTCTTGTGACGTCCACCCAGTAATGTCCTTAGCGTCCATGAGAAAACTTTCAGGCTCTCCTTGGTGGACGGCTGTAGAAAAGAGGGCGATGTGGGTACGTTGGGTACCAGCGCTGAGTGTCTGCTGACCAGTAACAATGACCGGGACCCGAAGGGGTGAGGAGCTGGTACACCTGTTACCATAGCAACTAGTGCATGTGACAATGACCCGCTGAGTGTCCACTCATGTACATTATCCAAGTGGACAGCCCTCCCCACAAACCTTAGCATCTGATTGGCTGCTTACTGGGCGACAGAACTCCAGAGTTGGGTGGGAGAGTCGGTGACGTCCATCTGTCCGGCAGGTCAAGTAGCAGGACTGGCAGAGGTTAAAGTTCACGCACCTGAGGCACTGATACCTGTATTGAAAGGAACAAACCAGAAAGAGACAAGTCCACCACGCCATGTCAGGCCCTCCTCGAGGTGGTCATCAGACACATAGTGACCTCTCCTTATTGGACGCTGACCGTCTGACCCACCGAAGATACAAAGATATCTGCACCTCCCATTTTACTAGAGGGCATGTAGTACCCTCTTGTCGGGGTCCACATTTCTCATTTTTGAGCTAAACGGTGCCCTCTTGTGGACATCCATGTCTGTTTGCTTTACTGGTGTTCACAGCACCATCTTTCGGATGCCCACATATATATTTGGGTACTTTGTAATAGATGCCCTCTTCTGCATTCCTGCAATTGTCCTCCAGCAGCTCTCCGTTAATGGTGTGCATTCACTGTTATCAGAGTGTACAGCCCCCTGTGACGCACACATTTATCTGGGGGTAAATTGTGCCCTCTAGTGGGTGTTAACTTTTGTTTTTTTAAATGCCATACTCAGCGCCCCCTTGTGGATTTACACGTATGCAGTTTCCTGTTTAAACCTGCTATATAGCGCCCTCTTCTGGACAGACACACCTCTGTTTTATGCAACTGCAGTGTTCTGTTTTGGAGTTCATAGCCCCTGCTTGTAGATGCCCGTTTTGCTCTTTAATTGGGGTGCAAAACGTGGCGCCCCCTTGTGGATTCCCACTTATTCAGTGCCCTCTAGTAGACATCTGTATTCTCTCTTTTGGGGTGTGTAGCCCCCTTGTGGATGCACACACACTACTCTTTTATTGGGCACACATCTACAGCTCCCTCTTGTGGTGGCCCTTTTTATTGGATGTTCTCACTGGATGCCCAGATGCCCAGCTACATGTGCCCAGCTCTTATTCTCATACCGAAGTCCAACGACGGGTCCACTCCTGCACACCTGGCAGCGCGATTTGTGCACCACAGTCTCGCTGGCCGACACACGGTACAAAGTGGGCAGCCACCGGACACAAAGGGGGTCAGTGTGAAGCCAGCAGGCAAATTTCTCCTCCACAATCCCACTGGTCAGCTCCTGCAGGAGTGGTGGACAACATGACAGTCGAGCACAATGGCCGGCCGGCCCCCTGCTGCCCAGAGACCCTGCTTCTTGCTACTCACCCCCTGGAAACAGTCCCTGATGGCCACATCCACCTCCTCCAAGCCAGCCTCCTCCTGGACAATCCTGGGTATCTGGGAGAGAGCGGAGCGGTGAGGACGGATGCCTGTGGTGGACACACACAGACACTGGTGGGCACCAGATGACCTCCTACCTGCTGCAGGTCCTGCAGGACGTTTCTCAGGCCATGGCGAGTTGCACGCCTGTCACCAGCACAGGGATGACCGCTGGCCTGCACGGCCAACTCAAAGAGGCCTACAAGAAGGACAAGGCCAACTCAGAGGGGGCAGTGGGGTGACACCAAGCTCCACTGCCGCCTGACTCACCTGCAAACTTAATGGACACTTGGTCTGCTGAAAGTGCCACCAGAGCCACGGCCACTGACCTCAGAGGAAAGGACCCCGCTTGATCCCTGGACACAAAGCGACACACGGTGGTCACTCTTACAGCCCACCCACACACTTTCATCTCCTTCACAGAAGCAGCTGGTGGCTCACCGGTCAAACATGGCAGCTAGCAGGCGGCTGGTGTGCTCTGCTGCTCCCGGTGTCACTTGAGCCCTTTGGAACAGGAGCTGCAGGGCTGGCGTGGTGACGACAGTCGGGACAGCACCGTCCGGATGGACATGTGACCTCAGGTCCTTCAGCAGTTGGACAATCATGGAGGAGTCTACCAGGTGCACTGAAATGGAGTGGGGGGGGGGGGGTTGGGTGCAGGTCAGAGGTTGTGTGGGTCAGGAGCTGCAGCCACCAGGGGGTGACAAAACTTACACTGGCAGAGCTTCTGCAAAGACCTCAGCTTGAAGGCAATTCGATAGGCAGCTGGGTGGACATCAGCAAGTCCTGCTGGGAGGGGAAAAGAAGAGCTGATGAAAGCTGTGCCCACCACAACTGCAGTGCCAGGTCTCTCTGTGCTCTCAACTTCAGGTGGACATCCACTTCCACTGAGGAGCAAAAGAGGGTGAATTGACCACACTGGGGCAGGACACCCACCTGAACCTGACCCCTGACCTTGTCTGCCGGGCCCACTCTCTAGATGTAGTTTAGCTCCACCTCCAGTACAGAGCCACACCCCCACCTCAATTCTCCCAATTAACTGGAAGCCACACGCCCTCGTACAGACACCCCAATACAGAGCTCCACACTCATCCCATAAAACTGCTGATCTGCATGGGGGCACCAAGCTCCGCCCCAGCATACCGTAGCAGCTTAGTGGCCCCCTAACCCTTTAAAAAGCTCCTCCCCTGAACAGAACAGTCAAAGCCCCTCAAGCCCCACCCCATCTTAAGATCCCTTCAAGCTCCGCCCATTGCTCACTCTGGCAGCCTAAAGCTCCTAAGTGCTGAGCCCCACCCCCACCTCAAGATGGTGCCAGACCCCATTGACCACCCGGACGCTGTTACCTGGCAGAGGAGGCTCCATGGGTGGCTGAGAGTCCAGAGTGGTGAAGTCACAGTGATGGCAGACCCCTAGCTGTCTCCTAATGTGTCCCCTCGGGCAGTACTGACCGCTGTCTTGTGTCTCACATTACCTGTCGCTGTGTGAGGTGGCCACGCCTCCAGGGTAATATTACAACCTGGTCTATGAGACAGCCTGTTGCTATAGTAACGGTAACAGTTAGCTCGATTGGTTGTCATGCCTGTGGGGACACACCATGGTCTAAGGTGGGCTGCGGCAAAACACGGGGCACTGGTGTCCACTACACCAGATTTAGAGCTGTGCAGTATGGGGTCCAAAAAGTGAATAAGGAGGGGGCATTGGGATAGCTGATGTTTAGGATAGGGTGCCATCTGATTGGCATTAATGACACAGACACACATGGCGAGGATAGATGGCACTTTTATTTGTTCCTCTGTCTCAGAGTGGGCATTTGGTGGGCATCCATCTCATGCTGGGCCAGACAGATTCAGGTGCTTCCAGGCAGCTTCTTTTTCCTAGAAAACAGAAATGAAGGAAATTGATGAGTGACCAGGTTGACCAAGCTAACCTGCAATGAGTGACATCCAGTGCCCCTTACCAGTGAGAGCTCTGTGACAATGGCTTCCAGCTTCTCCTTGGCTTCAGGGGTCAGCTCATGGTCAGTGGCTACCATCCATGTCCTGCTGCTGAAGTACACTGGCACTGCAAAGACGAGCCCAGCGGGCAGCTCAAAGGCACCTGCAGAGGCACAGAATCGTTCAGTGGCCGGAAGGCTCAGACTATGGCCCCCCTGGGTGTTTGTGTTCACCTTACCGTCACTGACCACCCCGAGGGACTGCACCCCCACAGAAATGGACTGGCCGAACCACTTCTGCAGAAGAGTGACCACAGCATGGATGACGGGCAGGCTCCTGTGTCCTTGGCTCGGTGACAGGCTTTTGACCGCGGTCAGGAACTCCGTTTCCAGCCACTTCCTGCAGGAGAGCACAAAAAGGGCCATTAGAGTCACGCAGCTGGGTGGACAAACAACAACAACAACAACAACATTTATTTATACAGCACATTTTCATACAAAAAAATGTAGCTCAAAGTGCTTTACAAAATGAAGAATAGAAAAATAAGAGACACAGTAAGAAAATAAAATAAATCAACATTAATTAACATAGAATAAGTGTAAGGTCCAATGGCCAGGGGGGACAGAAAAAACAAAAAAAAAACTCCAGACGGCCGGAGAAAAAAAATAAAATCTGCAGGGATTCCAGGCCATGAGACCGCCCAGTCCCCTCTGACCAAATGACCAAAGAGTCCTGGGGGCCATAAGCTCTCCTACCTGTCGTATATGACTTCCAGGACGGGCTGTGAGAATTCCGGAGGACCCCAGGTGGCACCATCGTACCTGTAGACCCGCGCCCTCGTCAGGTCAATGTGGGTACTGCCGCTGATGTTACCCCACACAGCGACGTTTGTGATGCCTGGAAGAGACGAAATGCCACCTGAGTGCCAGCACCTACAGATGGAGCTCAATGTGGAAGGTGCTATATAGGGGCCGTTGTGTCTACACTACTGTGTCATCAAGTGACTTGGAGAAAATGAACTCTGCAGCAAGGACAATGGTACTGTACCTCCAAACTAGTGACTTAGGGTGGGTTCAGTTTGAAAAGGTGCCATGTAAGGTACCACCCGTTCTGTCTACAGTGGCATCATTAGACTGGGAGTGAGTGACCTCTCCTGAAGGAGCCTCTTAAACATTGTGAAGTGGGGTCAGTAAGGAAAGGCGCTATATAGTGACTCATTCAGCCTACTCTACTGGCAGTACATCACCACATGACTGGGAGTCAATCGACTCCACTTCAAGTTCAATTGTGTTTCACTCACAGCTTTTTGGGGTGGATTCACTATGGAAAGGCGCTATATAATGACTCCTTCAGTCTGCAGTACTTAATAATGGAAATACGTTACCTCCCCTGCAAGGACAATTACATGGTAGCTGTAACGTGTAGATTCAGTATGGAAAGGCGCTATATAGTCTACTGTGTCATCATGTGACTTGGAGTAAGTCGACTTTACAGTAGGGTCCATTGCACTGTAACCTCTAAACTAGTGTCTACAAATAGATTCAACATTGAAAGGCACTATATAGCACAATATACACTTCCAGTCAGCTCCACGGTATTATCATGAGAATGGAAATGAGTCACCTCCCCTGCGAGGATAATTACACTGTAGCACTAAAGTGTCAATATGGAAAGGCGCTATATAGTGATATGCTCGGTCTGCTCTACTCTGTCACCATATGAGTCACCTCCCCTGCGAGGACAATTAAAATGTACCACTAAGTTAGCATCTTGAGGTGGAATCAATATGGAAAGGCGCTATATAGATGGACAGGGCCACAGGTACAGAGCTGGAGAAGCGTTGGTCACTTTAGATAAAAGTGTCAGTTTTATAAGCCAACGCCCTGCCAAGTCATTTAGCGGCTGGCCAAGAGCGCCACCTAGTGGACACACCAGTCTTTTGTCTCCTGGCTGCCCTCAGCAAAGAATCAAAGAGCCTCCCACCTGCTGCATGGACGGCCATTTTTGTGCCCAGGTGACGCTTCACTCGATTCTCAATGTGTGTTGCCAGGGCCACAAAGCGGCAGCTTGGGAAGGACGGTGCACTTTGCGCCAGGATACAGCACTTCAGATTGGCATAGATGGTGGCCGCCACCACCACCCGCACATCCCTGTGGGCATTACTGTCAATCAAGTGTCCATACTCCTGATAGCGCTGTGCCACCCGCTCAATCTGGCTCTCGGCAGTCTGCTGGTTGGCCCCTTCGCCCTCAACTTCATCCAGAAAGATGACCACGTGGGCACCCAGGAAGGCATTGTGAAGGTCTGAGTGCACCTCGACCCCAAGGAGTGGGGGCAGGGCGGCGTCCTCCAACTCCATCTTGAGGGCACACAGCTGCTCTTCGCAGTCACCACCATCCAGGAGGTGCAGGCTCACCCGCTTCTGGCTAAAGGCATCACCGTTACACAGGAATGGCGTCAGGGCATAGGCATCCAGGCTGAGGGCACTGAGGTGGGAAACAGAGAAGGCCATCAGAGGTCCAGAGGCCTGCATGGTCACTGCTCATTCACTGACCACCTGGGGTCCGCCTTACCTGGTGACCCACACATTGAAGGACTCCACCTGACTCTGCAGCTGCACCTTTTCTTCCATCAGGGCTGCACATGTCTGCAGGTTCTCAGCTGCGATGTCCATCATGGCGTCGGTTGGCATGTCAGACGTGACACCATAGTAGATCTGGAGACAGCAAATATGGGAGAAGGGGGTCAAACATGTTCAGGTGTGCCACCTGTGCCCACCCACAGCTCTACTGCGGCCCACCTGTGCATGCTCCAGAAAGTCGTTGAAGCCCCCTAGCAGAAGGCCTTTGCCCCCGCGGTCCAGCAGTTCCCGCCACACTATGGGACTCTTACTGTGCACCCAGCCGTTCCTCTGGCACGTCTCCTGCAGCCACCGCTGGGGGGTAAAAACACATTGGGGTAATTTGGGCACCCAGGAGACTCGTCCCAGAATGCCAGGTGGCTGCTCACCTCCCACTCGTCCGGGTGCTGAGCGATCTTATGGATGTGGAAGTCAGGAAGCATCTTCTCCAGCTTGTCTGCCAGGAGCTCTGCCTTGGCAAAATACGGGCAGTCAGCTTTACCTGGAATGAGGAAAACACAAAACTTGTCACTGCCTCTGGGGGGCAGCAGTGAGATGCCGGGGCCATTTACTAAAGGTGAGCCCACTAGGGGGCGCAAAAGAGCAGGCCCTGTCAGCAAGATATTTGTGAAATCTAAGTCCACTGTTTTTTGGTGCCCATGTCTGCCAGGTCCTGGTGCCCCTGGGCACTTGCCCTTGAAGTGGCCCTGTCAGTGAGAACAGCAAAATCACAAGAAAAAGGCAGAAGAGTGAACTATGTACATACTACATTGCAACAAAGGGCAAACAAGCTTGTATAGCGCCTTTCACAGGAACACTAGTTTGAGAGGTGAGGAAACAGGCTTGTGAACTCATATGATGCCCTCCGAAAGTACACATTCCACTTTGCAATCATCATGGTAGAAACTGGGGCCTGGCAAACCCAGCACAAGCTAATGGACACTCACAGGAAAGGATGCCCCCAGTTGGCACAGTGCCTTAGCTTGGAGGACTCCTCAACCTCTGGATTTCCAGTCAGTGGATCTGAACACTCAGTGGCCGCCACTGTCCAGTCTGTAACCCCTGAGGTGACCAGTTCAGCTGCGCTGCCCCCTTGTTACTACTGATGCCTGGGCCCATGTGTGGCGCCCCCTATCTGCTGCTCTCTACTAGAAATGTAGCCACCAAAGCCCACCACTCCTCCCAAGCACCACCTGCTCAACTCCTTGCTTACAGTGCAGCATATGAAAGGCGCTATATCATGTGAACATTTCACTGAATAAATGCTGTTTTCCTCACAGCACCTCCTTGGCTTGTCCCCCATGATGATGAGATTTAATGTCAACCGACAAACCTCACACGTGTACCTTCATCCAAAGAATCATCACGGATTTATGCAGATGAGTGTGAAACTCCACCCATCTCCCTGTGATCCTCCTCACAGGCCCAGCTGAGCAAGTAGACCCTGCGGCGCTGCTGCTCTCCACGTGGTCAGAGGACCACTCAAGGTTGTAAGATGTTTCATGTTTCAATTTCCCCCTGGGATTAATAAAGTATCTATCTATCTATCTATCTATCTATCTATCTATTATATAGCGCCTTTCACTTCTATCTATCTATCTATCTATCCATCTATTATATAGCGCCTTTCACTTCTATCTATCTATTATATAGCGCCTTTCACTTCTATCTATCTATCTATTATATAGCACCTTTCACTTCTATCTATCTATCTATCTATTATATAGCGCCTTTCACATCTATCTATCTCTCTATCCATCTATTATATAGCGCCTTTCACTTCTATCTATCTATCTATCTATTATATAGCGCCTTTCACTTCTATCTATCTATCATATAGTGCCTTTCATATCTATCTATCTATCTATTATATAGCACCTTTCACTTCTATCTATCTATCTATTATATAGCGCCTTTCACTTTTATCTATCTATCTATTATATAGCGCCTTTCACTTCTATCTATCTATCTATCTATCTATCCATCTATCTTCCACATTGCCTTACAGGGTGATGTACCCTTTTAAAATGGCCATTTTAAAGATGGAGGGGCTAATTCTAACTCCACTAAGTATTCACATCATTACAGCCTCATGGAGGGGTGCCCCCTAGTGGCCAACTCCTCTCAGGACCACCCAAAAAAGACATCAATTAATTGCAACGAAAATCCGAAACACATCCCCCCAGTTTTGATGTCACTACACTGGTTACCTGTGTCATTTAGAATTGACTTTAAAATACTGCCTTAAATAATCTGCTCCATCTTATATATCGGAATGTCTTACGCCTTACACTCCAAATCGTAACCTTAGATCCTCAAATGAGTGTCTGCTTAGAATTCCAAGAGCTAAACTTAAAAGAAGCGGTGAGGAGGGCGGCCTTCTGCTGTTATGCACCTAAAATCTGGAATACGAGCCAACAGGAATTCGCCAGGCTGATATGGTGGAGCACACGGATGAGAACTCATTACTTAACATGGCTTTTTCAGAGCTTCATCTTAGTTTAATCCTGATGCTCTGTATATTCAATTAATTATCATTACTATTCATGGTGGCTCCAAAATCCGTACTCACCCCTACTTTCTCTGCTGTTCTTTTTCCGGTTTTCTGTGGGTGGCGATCTGCACCACCACCACCTGATCAAAGCACCGTGATGTCCTTACATTGATGGATTAAAGGCCAGAAGTCCACATGACCATCATCATCAAGTTCTTCCATGTAAACCCTGAATACCATGAGGACTGATTGAGGTCACTGATGTTAGCTAGAAAGCCTAGAGGGGGGTGGGCGGGTGGTCTCGTAGTCTCGGACCTCCTGCAGATTTTACTTTTTTTTTTGTTTTTTTTTGTCCTCCCTGGCCATCAGACCACCTTACTTTTCTTCTATGTTAATTAGTGTTCCCTAATTTGAATTATTTATCTTGTCTTTTTTCTCTTTCTTCATCATGTAAAGCACTTTGAGCTCATCACTTGTACGAAAATGTGCGACAGAAATAAATGTTGTTGTCAAGCACGCAGCCAGTCACAGGTTCAATTTTCAGCTCAACATACATCAGGGAAAGGCGCTATATAAAGACAGACGTGGAATCAGAGGCGTCAGGTGGAGAGGAGGACGATCACACACATACTTCAAAGAGGGGACCACCACCCTGATACCTGCAAGTCCTAGAAATCCCCCATGTTGAGCTGAGCCTAGTGTGACAGCCACTATGGACCCTTACGGCTGTCCGCGACCTCCGCTTTCTCAAACTCGTGAATGGACTGTTGCAGAGATGTGCCAGGGGGGCGTGGCTTCTGCCCTCTTCGTGCCATTTGGATTGGCAGAGATTAGTTTGTCCAAGTGGAAGGCTCGTCAGTTTGACGAATGGCGGCGCAATCCTGGGACATTCTTTGGAAGTCGTCAGGGTGTCGGTCACTCGTGTGTCCTCCCGTGGGCAGTTTTAACGCGTTAAGCCCTTCGGTCCGCCACAACCAGCGCGAGTCATGGCAGAGAAACGGAAATGTCACGTTGGTAATGCACTCACT
Organism: Polypterus bichir lapradei; assembly: GCA_026402145.1. Lineage (NCBI taxonomy): Eukaryota > Metazoa > Chordata > Cladistia > Polypteriformes > Polypteridae > Polypterus > Polypterus bichir. The sequence goes on from JANRMT010062814.1 coordinate 1,464,450, forward strand.
ACAATGCAAGGTCAGGGCGATGCGAATCGCAGCACAGAGATCAACGCCGGACGGGACGGCAGCCCATCGCAGGCACCGTCACGAGACGTGCACACACACTTTAAAGTCACTGGTGATGCAGGGACGGCGAACTGGGTGAAAACGGGCACGCGCACGGGCTGACGGCCTCGCACTTGATTCCGCCTCACTGATTGGACGGTCCACGTGCCCGTCAGCACACAGACAGACGGCGAACTCAAAGTATCGGTGCACCGGGAGCCTCCTGCGCTAACGGGAGTCGAGCCGCCTTCTCGCCCGAGTACCCGGTTAGTGCAACCGGTCGGAACGCCGACACCTGGCGTTGCCACGCGACCCCAGAGTTTTTGTCCCAACATCCCGCTTGAAGTGGACTTGTCCCCAGAGGTCACTCACACAGCTCATCATGCATATAGCGCCCTGCACTGTTACCCGCGTCTTGTAAGACTTCAGCCCTTTTACGCTTTAGCCTCGTCACTCGTACTTTTTCTTACCGGCCAATACGAACTTTGCCATGTCGCCCAGATGTTTGTCTCTGTTTCCTGGTAACGACGTCGCGAGAGCGAGCACGTGGCTCGGTGGGCGGATTGTCTTCGTGCGCGTGCTCGAGTCTGCGTGTTAATGTCGGACATCTCGTCTGGGGAAGGTGCTGCTCACAAAAAGCCGCATTAAGACCCCCGTTATTATGTGTGTGCAGAACGCGAAGCTTTTGGCGAAGGTAAAAGTGGCAGTTTGGCACAAGCAGGTGGTCGGCATTCACCAATCACAGGTCGAGCCGTCGTCGCTGTTATTGATAAAGTCTTTAGGATCGGGAGCTAACTGAACTAAAAAGACAAAGACGCGCAGAGGAGAACAATACCAATACAAAGTACATTTGCAAACCTTTATGCTGGCATGGGGCCGCTTTGGCATTACGAGTTACTGAGGGTAGGCTGGGGAGCAAATGGCCAATTTCTGCATTCCCATGAAATGTCCGACACAATAAAGTGGGCGGGAAGTGAAGGGGTCTCGAGACGAATCCACCGCACTGAGGGGACATCTTCAGGGGTCCTGCCTCTCCGAGTCACAAGAGAGCGTTGTCACTAGATCTGTCACCTTCTCCTGTGACCCCACTTCCTCAGCTGTCCAAGAAGCCCCGCCCCTTATAAGAAAGTGGGCGTTCGGGTGGAAGCTGCGTTTCTTCCAAGGACCCCTTTCTGTTTCACAGCAGGGCCATTGATTGATGTCCTGTTTTGGGCTTCTTTTATTTTTCATTTCTCTTTGCTTTTTATAAGATGGGGATCAGCAGGGTGGTCCCCCGACTCATTGTGCTGTCTCCCTTCATTTTATTACAACATGCGTTATGACAAACACACATGCGGACCCCCAGTGTCACTTCTGCCAGTCCCTGTATTTGTCGGTTTCCTCCACTGTCTCGGTGTCCTCTCTTAGTTTGTTGGGGGCGCTCTGGAGGGTGTGGTGAAGCTGAAGCCCCTCGGTGCAGTGTATTTGGGGCTCGGCTGCTGCTTGTTCTCCTCTTCTCCTATGTTGTCCTGCTCACACAGTCCTTCCTGCCCGGCTCTCCGCTCCATTTTTTTGTTTTTGATGCCCGTGTCTGCTCTCTTTCCATGTCATTGGTGGAGTTCAGGGCTCTGAGGGACTGTGCCAGGTTGGCGATGGCACCTAGTTTCATATTTGACTCATTGTGCCTGTTTTGCAGGTGGTCCCAGTATTTTAGGGGTCTCTTTTGTATTGCAGGTAGCAGTGAGAGGTTCCCTCTTCAGCTCTGTAAAGGCTGATGGTATTTGCAGTCCCTTGCGGTTCATGGAGTGTTGTTAGGCTCTGATTGTGATCTTGTTGCTGTTGCTTATTGGATTTGAGTGTCGTTTTGCTGCAGATCACCTTTTAGGCAAATCCTTTCTGCTTCCCTTGGTGATAGATTTTTAGTATTTGTTATTTCTGCATTTTTGTTAATAAATCCTCTTTTAGAAAGACCTTGGTGGTACTTGTCTCTGTACACAGCCCAAAACTTGTAAGACACATCTTGAGATTTCTGAGACTGTTTTTTTTTTTTTTTGCATTGTGAACTTTGAAAGCCTGTTCTCCATTGTGAGGCCTCGACAGGCCTGAAGCCTCCCAGTTTCCTAGGGTCAGGCTCCCCTGGGGTGAGAGCTACTTTGGGGCAGGTCAGTTAGGATTGCAGCCTGTATTTTGTGGGTCTTTTTGAAGGCCTTACCTTTTTATCATTTCCCAAGGAGACGTTTAGATACATACAGTGGCAGAAATGTAAAAAACAGAATACAGACCCCCAGGACAAAGAAAACAATCAAGTGCTAAACAAACAAACAAACAAACAAACAATCGTGTATTTTGTAGAAGTAGCATAATGAACTTAAAGATTATAAGCATTTAGTCCGAAACATCAGGAGGAAGAACTGAATTGACTGATTGCAGAGGGCGCAAAAGACCCCCAGAGGCAGATTGACTTGGTAGACCCCCAGTTTAAGCCCTCAACACCAAGTGGTGGGGGCCCACCATATCTGCCAGCATTCGAGCTATTTGGTTTCTTTCCTCTTGTGACTTTAATATGCACAAACTGCTCCTGGAATTGTGTAGTTACACACGAAGCTGCTGTGTGCTCACGAGTTTACACCGCACAACACTGTAATGTGGAATACCGGAGACATTTTAGTCTGAAATTAGCCGAGCTTCCCGTCTGAGACACATTGACATCAAAGGAATCAACGCAGACCTGAGCCTTAATGTCCTCAGTGCACCATTTGATGCACCCCTCATTCTTATATGCCATTTGGTATGGGATTCAAAAAGGCAGTGCTGATGTTTGTGATGCGCCGTCTGTTGGAATGACAAAGACATGGCAACTGGTCAGGCGCTTCTCCTTTTTTTAAGACGGACACCGGCATTTCTGGATGGGTCGTGTTGCTCAGTCTGTAGTGTGCCAGTTGGATACCAAAGCAAATCTTATGCTTTTTCATGGTTTCTGTTCAAAATATAAACTTCATGTTAGTCCCAAGTAACGTAAGTGGGTTATTAAGGCTACTCTGTCTACAGGTCTAAGAATGGCACAAGGACTTTTTCAATTGATTCATTCAAGGAGTCAAGGGTTTTAGCAACAGTGTGCTTGCAGGTAGACTGACAGACGTGTAAACTGGTCCATTTAACAACACGCGACATCCTCAGATAAGAAGGTGCCATCCATCACGGGGCCACCAGAGGGCGCCACACACCATTTAAGAACTAAAAAGTCTGAATTGGCGAACTTGGGGAGTTTGTGAGAAATGTAAAGACGTACATCATGGGGCAGAAGAGTCAAAGGTGGGCTTCGTCTGAGTGTTTCAAGTCTAAATATTCGTGATTGTAATTGAACTTTGTCATTTTCACCTTCTGTTGGAGGTCCACAAATAACCTCCGATTCATAATCAGTGAGCTTGTAATAGTCTGAAACGATCCCCCATATGTTTGAAATGTGTCACTTTGAACCTCCTCGGAGTGGCTCGGACCACCAGTACAGAATCAGATAATAAGAATTCTTTGCATCTCTATAGCGCTTTTCTCACTACTCAAAGCGCTCAGCAATTGCAGGTTAAGGGCTTTGCTCGAGGGCCCAACAGAGCAGACTCCCTTTTGGCATTTATGGGATTCGAACCGACAACCTCCCGATTGGCAGTGCAGATCCCTAAGCTCAGAGCCACCAGACCTCATAAACAGCATCGTATTGGTGATCAGCAACCTCGAAATGGCAGCAGGCGACGCTCCACACGTCTACATTAGTGAACCCCATTGCTCAACGTTTTATGAACAGGAGTAGCTTTGAACCCACGTACCCCATTAGGGGGGTCACTTGATGTCCACAACGCCAAGTCCTTTTGATCAGTTTGGGTGAAGACCAGGGCCATCTTACCAGCCTCATAGGCCCCCCGGGCAAAGTACAACAGCAAAACAGAAGCATACATTGGCATAAGAATTGGCACCGTGGACCCCCAGTCAGTGCCCATTGTGCCCAATCGTTAAAACAGTCCTGCTGAAGATACCCACTGGTTTGGTTTTAATCATAAGGGTGTCATTTCCTACAGAAAAGTAATGTCTACAAATGGTCTAAAAAGGGGGGCTTTTCAGATCATGAGGGCCAAAATAAGGGGGCCGACTTATATAACTGGACGAAGGTGTAAGTCGGAGGGGGAGCACCCCCCCCCCCCACGCACACTCTATGATTCAACAGATGTAGCTGTGGGGGTCTCACAGGGTCGACAAGTTCCCCCCTTGGAGTTATCGCACTGTTAGAACGCCATCAACAGCTTGTGAACATGTGCAATGGACAGGTGGGGGGCTCTCACTGACCAGGGGCTAAAGCCATAGAAGCCCCCCGCCGATAACACAAGTTTATTGTCAAATGTGAAACGCTGTCTGCCTTCTAAGGACCTTTGGTTTGGTTTTGTTTGCCATAACTTTGAATTTTGGAATAATGTTGAAATAACTCGACATTTATTTTCATTTTTTTATTGATAACAACGAATTCTGATGTGATTTGCATAAATTATTATACCAAAAAATGCCAGTTTCTCTAGTGATTACATCTCTTTGCTTTTATGTTAGAAAGCAAACGAGACGGCCTTTTAGTTAACGTTCTTTATAATTTAAGTAGAATTGTATTAGTAAATGTAAGCATGTAAGCTTTCCTTTCTCGGTTTTTAGAAATGACTTGAATTATTTTTCTGAACAAAACGACTGTTGAGAACTCGATACATTTAATACATTTAATAGCTATTTCAGATTTTTTACCCCAATATAATTGATTGTATTTTCTCAGTTTGTAGTTATGTATCTTCACTTCTTATTCTTACGTTTTATGTAAGTTGACGCCTGTTTTTAATTCTAATGATTAAGATGGCTAATTATATTGTGAGATGTGCTTCATCGGTTGTATGCTGTAAGTCAATAAAGAAATCAATAATAAAAAAAAATAACTGCACAAGGCACACTCGTGTCATTTTGCGAACTTTGACGGAAACTGCCGAAGACGGTCCGATCGCAAACCAATAGGAAACACGTTCGTCTACGCGCGGCACGCCTCCTTCCGGTCATGTGACTGCCTGTCATGGCGGCGCAGAGGGAGACGCGTGAAAGCGAAGCGGTGCTGTGAAGGTTAGAAATCCCGCCGTGTTTGTACGTCAGGTACTTGTCTCCTGGGATCCTCCGGCACTTTTTTTCCACTGTTTCCTGAAGCGTTGGTGCGCTCACGGGCTCTTTCTTTAACGGATCCTGTCCGGCGGGATAGGGGGGCGCAGAAACGTAAAGTGGTTCTTTCTGAGGGGTGGACTAATGGCGGAATTCTGTTTGGTCTGTGCGGCTGGTAAGGGTCTACAGGAACGGCTTCACCTCGCTCGTCCTCGTAGATTTCGAGTTCCTTCACATTCCAGACGTGGTGTGTCTGACAGAATTTGCGGCATCGGATTATTGAGGGTCGAGCGCGGGCTTTTTAAACATTTGTGTCTTTAAATTCAGCCTCCTAGTAACACAAATCACCCCACTCTGTACTCGTGGCGATGAGGACCCAATAAAAGTACAGCAGGGGTCCGCAAACGTGTGACCCCAAAGGTCAGTGATAAACTCGACTCCCCTTCGAGGGGTAGACATCTTGGTGGTCTCAGAGCGTTGCTGAGGTCTGTCTGTCTGTCTACGTGTGCGCGCGCTTGTCAGCAGGTGAGCGGCCAGCGGCTGGGGGTTCATTTGGACTGCGCAGTCCATGGACGGTCATTCAGATGACCATCAGAGAGGCCGGATGTCCCCCTTGACTGTGACATTTGTGTCTTTAAATTCAGCCTCATAGTAACACAGATCACATCAAGTGTTGATGAGGACCAAATAAAAACATAACTGGGTACACAGACGTTTGACCCCAAAGGTCAGTAATAAACTCAACTCTCCTTTGAGAGCCTGACATCTTGATGGTCTCAGACTGTTGGTGAGGTCCATGTGTCTGTCTGTCTACGTGTGTATCTTGGGGTTCATTTGGATGGCGCGGTCCACAGGTGACCATCAGAGAGGCCGGAATGTCCCCCTTGACTTTGTGGTGCTCATCCATGAGAAGGTCCGGTGTGTGAGCTTCACTGCCTGTAATGAGAGCTCCACCCGCAGCTTTCAGAGTAGCCCCTTACGACGAATGTGATCGGGTTACATTTAGTATTTGAAGTTCACAGCTCTGTTGCTTTACAAATCGACGAGCTCCAGTTGAGGGGCACACGGTGGTGCTCAGTGAATTGGCCGTCACGCCGAAATGATTTTCAATATTAAATTAAAGAGTGATAACAGTGCAGGTATAACAGACAATAACTTTGTATAATGTTAACGTTTAACCCCCCGAGTCTCATAGTGTGGGGTCTCCTCAGTCTGTCAGTGGAGCAGGACGGTGACAGCAGTCTGTCGCTGAAGCTGCTCCTCTGTCTGGAGATGATCCTGTTCAGTGGATGCAGTGGATTCTCCATGATTGACAGGAGTCTGCTCAGCGCCCGTCGCTCTGCCACGGATGTCAAACTGTCCAGCTCTGTGCCTACAATAGAGCCTGCCTTCCTCACCAGTTTGTCCCTCTTCTTTATGCTGCCTCCCCAGCACACCACCGCATAGAAGAGGGCACTCGCCACAACCGTCTGATAGAACATCTGCAGCATCTTATTACAGATGTTGAAGGACGCCAGCCTTCTAATGAAGTATAGTCGGCTCTGTCCTCTCTTGCACAGAGCATCAGTATTGGCAGTCCAGTCCAGTTTATCATCCAGCTGCACTCCCAGGTATTTATAGGTCTGCACCCTCTGCACAGTCACCTCTGATGATCATGGGGTCCATGAGGGGCCTGGTCCTCCTAAAATCCACCACCAGTTGGTCTTGCTGGTGCTCAGGTGTAAGTGGTTTGAGTCGCACCATTTAACAAAGTCCTTGATTAGGTTCCTATACTCCTCCTCCTGCCCACCATAGCAGTGTCGTCAGTGAACTTTTGCACGTGGCAGGACTCCGAGTTGTGTTGGAAGTCTGATGTATGTTGGCTGAACAGGACCGGAGAAAGTCCAGTCCCCTGCGGTGCTCCTGTGCTGCTGACCACAATGTCAGACCTGCAGTTCACGAGACGCACATACTGAGGTCTGTCTGTAAGATAGTCCACGATCCACCGATGCCACCAGGTGTGAATCTACTCCTATCTCTGTCAGCTTGTCCCACAAGCAAATCCTCAACCAAGTGAATCTGCGTGGAGGCACCTTAATGTGTTCAACTTTATGTTTATGGGACGTCAGATGAGCAGGACAGGGTGAGATGATTGAAGGGTTCACATTAATGGCCGGCACATTGGCACACACCTTTTTTCTAGTATAAGGTTATCCAGTGCTTGTAATGGATGCAGCAACTGGAGCTCCATAAGCACACTGATGACTACAGTTCAGTTCACAAAGCGGGTCTCTTCTCGGCGTGCCAGTAGACACAGACAGGGCATGCGTGCTATTGGAGGGTCCTGCTATAACAGTCTGGGGGAGGCTGTGAGGGGCTCCTTCCACTTCCACAATCCGTGTGCTTTTATTAGATAGTGGAGCTCTGCTTTAATAGTGGAACAAGCTGCACTCGTATCAACCAGAGACCCCCGCTCCTGTCCTCCTACAGTGGCTGTTAAGATGGGCACCCAGCGTGTGTACAAGAGAAGGCAGCTGAACTGAGACCGAGGGCCACTGTATATGTCACGTGCCTGACCCCACTATGTCCAGTGATCCCGGGATTTGCAGATCCAGCAGCTCTGGTTATTCGCTCGATTTTTTTTTTTTGGCTTGCAGGTTGATTCCCTTGCACGAAATTTAGAAGATCTTGGAATGCGTCCCCCCAGCTCTCTCTGCTTGGTGCAGTACTTGGTCCTCCACCTTCAGAACTTGAGCCTTTAATTCTACTCATCCTTTCACTTATAGGGGGACTTGAGCCCCCTTGTCTCATTCCCATATTTGTAAAACCTCGTCCAGGCCGGACCCTTAGCTCTTGGCTGTGATTGGCTGTGACACGACCCCGTAATAAATTGACTCGGCCAATCACCTTTCTAACTCAACTTTTTATTTTTTGTTTCTTTCTGTTGACATTTCCCTCCATTAATAAACTCCAGAGTGGTCCCACGTAAGGTCATCCTGACTACGCCGAGGGGTTTGTTGTGGGAGAATTGGCAGAATGATTCAAGTGCCATGTATTCCTGGGACATGTGGTGAAGCACAAGACATCAGCAATCAACAGACTGTCCGCTTCTGAAGGTGGGCAGGCGCTGGTGGGCTTCTATAGTTACAGGAATTATGAGGGACCGGGGGCCTCATGCATCACGCCATGTGTAGAATTCGCACTATGACATGACGTAAGCACAAAAGTGGAAATGTACTTATGCACAAAAAAATCCAGATGCATAAATCTTTGTGTTTGCCAACTTCCACGTTCTTCTGATACATAAATCCCAATCAGCGTGAAAAGTAACGCTCGTGCACGCGCCTGCTGTCCCGCCCCGTCTCCTCCCAGAATTCCACCTCTTTGAATATGCAAATCAATATAAATAGCCCTTAAGCCCAGTGTTCTGTGAAAAGACAATGGGAAAGTACGAGGGAAAATAGAAGAATTTTAGCAAATACCAAGTGGAGGCAAAGAAAAACGTACTATTTGTTGGTTTAAACAGTCGAATAAACAACAAAAGGAAGTTGATCGAGTGACACAGAGTGTTAGAGGAACTCAAAAGCTCAAGTTCACAAAGTCGCACAGTGGCCGAAATAAAAAAGGTCAGATATCAAAGTCGCCGTGAAAAGGGGAATTGTAGCCCACCGTCTGAGTGTCGTATGAAAGATTATTAGGGTACAGAGAAAGAAAATAGGGACACAGTGGGGTTAAAAGCACGAAATGTCAACTTTAATCTCGAAATTTCCACTTTATTCACATAGTTTATTTTGTCATTAAAGTAGAACATCATAAACTTCATCTTAAAATTAATTTATTGGTTTCTCAATCCCATCGTAACTAAAGTCGCACGTTAAATGCTTTGTTTTGTATTTGATCTTCTATGTGCTCTGTGTGTGTCAATCACTACGTGCTTTTTAAACCGGCTTTCTCTTCCTCCGACAAGACACAGAATCTATGACATTCGTGATATGACAGCGCTCTGAATAATTAAAATACTGAGATGTACACGTGATATCATTTTCATGATGATAGGAGTTATTAAACATGGGCACACGGTGGCGCAGTGATTGTTCATGTCTCACGCAAGATGCTTGCTGTGCCGTGTGTGACCTTCGATGAAATACTTTATTGTAGCAGTGCTGTCTCTCTCAAACGTACTAACCTTCAATTCCTGTCCTTACTTTTCTTTCTCCAAATACCCAATCACCACACAATCAGCTCTGTAATGGACGTTAAGCCATCTGTAAGCTGACAACGACGCTTCTTCAAAACTTTTAAGGAACATTGAAATATCTTTGTAGTGTGTGTTTAATTATTCTATCCATCTATCCTTCCAGTGTGGCGCCAGCCCCAGCAAGAATACAACGCGAGGCAGGAACAATCCGTGAACGGAGCGCCAGATCATCGCTAGCACGGCGACACCATGTAGTTAAAGTTAGAGTTTTATCTGTATAATAAACATATTTTGCTGCATTTCATCTTAAAAATGATCTCGTCATCATATGTAAATATGCGCTTTATAAAGTTGCGCAGGTTGTGTAATATTCTAGCTGTAGTTTCCAGTGAGGTGATTGTACTAATAAGTCCTAACAGGTCTACGAGGAGCACTTGATGGCTGACTGAGTTGGTTTAGAGCTCTTGGGATGAAACTGTTTGTGAACCGCGAGGTCCATACAGGAAAGGCTCTGAAGTGTTTGTCATGTGAGAGCAGTTCAAATAGACTGTGCGCATGGCTGAGGCAGCGTGTGCCTGATGCTGTAAACCGATAATTCTCTTTGTGATCAGCTGCTGTACTCGTGTGATTCCCACTCAGATACAGTGATATTAATACTCCGAGTGCTGCAGTGAGAGTAACAACGCTAAAGCAGTTATGGTATTTAGAATAGTTTGGCCATTCTGTGGACCATTATATTGTTACAGGTTAATTACAATCAGATGCATTACACTAATAAAGAATATGCGGTTAATTTCAGTGTATTTATAAAGCCGCGTCAGGGATGTAAATCTAAAAAAGAAAGAGTAACCACACAGGAACAGTAGCACTGCTTTGACGCTGGGTGCCGCCAGTCTGCAAAACCGAGCGCAGAACTTGCATACACCAGGGTATGAGCTATCGTGGAAATGTGCGTGGCTTTATGCCAAGTTTAGGTTTTATACATCGCGATTTGAATGTGGAAACGTTCTTACTCAACATTTCTGTGCGTACGCACTGTTTATACATGAGGCCTCTGGTGACGGGAGCTTTAGAGTGCATGTTGGTTTGTCAGTAGGATTTGCAGAGAGACCGGAGCATAACGCACCCTTAGGACGAGTAACGAGACATGGCAGCAAGGGTAGTGGTCATGGCACCACCTGAGGTCCTACGTGTTACGTGTGCCCAACATTCAGACATGGCTGAGGGCAGACACAAGTGCCAGCTGGTCGTCCCGTCATTGACGTCTGCGGATGTGAAGTTGAACTGTTCATTGAGGTTGAGATGAAGGGTTTCTGTTTATCTTTGGGACGTGTGACCTGATGGCGGCAGCAGCAGCAGGACCTGAGAATGGAGTCCTGCCTGAGAGGAGGCCCTCTGCTTTCTGCGGTCCTCGCCTGCTAAACAGGCCTGTCCGATCAGCCTGTCGTCACCTTGTTCTTTTACTGCTCCATTTTGTAATTTGATTTCTTCTCTTTTTTGTTGCTGAAATTAAGATTTCCAAACCAGGCCAGCAGAAGACAAGTAGAGACGGACTTGGCACAAGATTTATGAAAGGGTGACGTCCTGGTAGGGTGGACTCGGCTAAATAAATAAAAAGCTGAGCTGCTGTGTTGTCCCTTTTTGCAGATGGCTGCTGTATTGTCACTGAAAGTCAGTCACTGATTGTCCCCACGTATTTCAAACGGTCGACGGTCTTCACTGCCCGCTCTTTCGTGGGGGTTAATGGAGTTTCTTCTAAAACGGATTGTTAGTTCCTTAGTGTTTGCAACGTTTAGGTGCAGAAAAGCCTCGTCTCCCCAGTTAACAAAGCCCTCTGCCACTGGTCCTGAATGGTTTTGTTCTCATTAAGGGGGCTTAAAATGACAGAGGCGTCCACCCATTTCTAATGATTTCAAATTTACTGCAGTAACTGTTTGTGTAGACAAGAAAGAGACCCCTGAGCGGACCCCCTGGGTGAGGTACTAACACCTTTCATTAGACTCTCTGCAAGAAGGTGGGGCTGGATGGTATTAAAGACCAGTGGGGTCCAGTAAAGACCGGGGTCTCGCGTCCGCCTTGATGCCCTGTTCATGCAACAGGTGAAGCAAAATGACAGTGACGTCCCCTGTCCCCCACTTAGACTGGTAGGCAAACTGAAGTGCACCGAATTAGCCCGGAGTTTTCTTAGTCAGCATCCTCTCCCTACATTTTTTAAATGATTTCGTAACCCGTGATGTCAGAGCCACCAGTCTGAAGTCTTTCAGGATTTTTAGTTCTTGGAATTCCTGTCACCTGTTTCTGCTGATCTAACGACGACCTAAAAGTTTAAAAAAAAATGGAGCTGAGCAGCTCTGCCCAACATGTCAAAAGCCTTCCACTAAGGTGGTGTGGTCCAGGACTTGTTTATTTTCAATTTTCTAAAAATGTCCTCAACATCCTTTTGAGCAAAAAATATCCCCTCGTTATCAAAGACCATCTGCCTCAAGCTCTCCACTCGCACTGCACAGATCTCACGCCATGTTTATTAAACCCGCTGGCTGAATGGGAGACGCAGCTCAAACCATAAATCACAAACCCTTCTGCTGTGGTGTGAAGGTTTCAGTGCCTGAGTGACCACCTTAAATACCTTTGACCACTCATGATTGGACACACCTGGCTCTGAAGTTCCTACTGTTAATCATGACATTGTTCTAGATTCCTTTGATCAAGTCTCACTTTCAATGCTAAAAAGAACTATTGACACCCTTAAACCAGCCTCCAGCCCCCTCGCTGTTGTACCACCACGTCTCTTAGTGGAAGCCTTTGACGTGTTGGGCGCATCTTTACTGGCCATTATAAATGATTCTATTAGTTCGGGGGTTGTGCCCTCATTTTTTAAACATGCTGCACTCCGTCCCCATCTAAAAAAGGCAGGATTAGATCCTGGAGTTTTAACCAATTTTCGTCCAGTTTCCCAGCTGCCATTTCTGGCTAAAATTCTAGTAAAAATGATTTATAATCAATTGGTCAATCACCTTAACTCCAATAATTTATTTTGAGACCTGCCAATCTGGTTTTAGGCGTTATCATGGTGTTGAAACGGCTCTCCTGAAAGTGTTCAATGACATCTCTCTTATCACTGACTCAGGTGATGCGGCAGTCCTTGTCCTCCTTGACCTGTCCGCTGCCTTTGACACCATTGACCATGAGATATTGCTGATGCGGCTCGAACATCTTGTTGGGCTTAAAGGGGCCGCTCTTAACTGGTTCAGGTCGTATTTAACTGGTAGACACTTTTCAGTGACTTTAAATTCCTCTTTTTCATCTACTGTTCCTCTTAAATGTGGTGTTCCTCAGGGATCCATTTTAGGTCCTCTCTTATTCTCTATATACCTTCACCCTATTGGAGCGATTTTTAGGAAATTTCACATTTCTTTCCACTGCTATGCAGATGACACTCAGGTTTATATTCCCATTTGCAACTCTGCAATGAATCAACTCCACAACTGTCTGAACTGAGATCCTGGATGGCTAATAATTTTCTTGATCTGAATCAAAATAAAACGGAGGTGCTTATGGCGGGTCCACCAGCTAAAGCCAAATTGGTCTTGGACTTCTCGGCTCTTTCTCTGCATTTTCCAAACCTCAAGTCCGCAATCTTGCTGTTATCTTTGACAGTAACCTCTCTTTTGAGAAACAAGTAAATTCTGTAGTCAAGAGTTGCTTTTTCCAGCTTCGTCTGTTAGGTAAGATCGAGCCTTTTTTATCTTCTAAGGATCTTGAGAAAGCTACTCCTACTTTTATCTTATCTCACCTCGATTGTTGCAATTCGTTGTATTCTGGGGTTAGCAAATCTCTGATCCGCAGGTTACAGCTAGTCCAGAATGCTGCCGCTCGCTTTCTGGTTGGGGCAAGAAAGTCTGATTCTGTTTCTCCAATATTAACTTCTTTACACGGGCTGCTGCCTGTCAGTTTTCAGATTGATTTTAAAATCTCGTTGCTAGTTTTTAAATCTTTACATGGACTCACTGCTGCCTATCCATCTGAATTGTGTGTTTTACACCAGCCATCGAGAGTGCTTAGATCTTCTGGTCAGTTGTCTCTTGTTGTCCCTCGTACCAAATGTCAAACCAAGGGGGACAGACAGGACTTGTGCAGCTGCTGCCCCTTGTCTGTGGAACTCTCTACCTCATCATTTAAAGGAGTCGTCGACAATTCAAAACGAGATTAAAGACTCACTTCTGTTCACTTGCATTCAGTGACCTTCAGTAATACTGATGTTTTCCTCTTTGTGATCATATAACATTATTTGTATTTATTATCTTATTTTATGCTCATATATTTTATTACTATTTATGTTTTTCTTTTATTCTATTGTTGTAAAGCACTTTGGCCGCAGCATTACTATGTTGTTTTAAATGTGCCATATAAATAAAGTGACATTGACATTGAAGTTCAAGGCTTAACGAGCTCATCCAGCATTGAGCAGTGACAGGCATTCAGATCAGCACAATGACAAGGGGACACACGTGTGCACAGCCAGTTTTTCACATTTGATTTAATTTCATAAACTAAATACTGCGTCACTAAAAATCTTTCTTTGGAAAACGCCGCAGTACTCTTAGGAAATGAGAGACATACCACTGTCATCTTTATTGTTGAAAGGAGAGTCGATTATTATGCAGGCTGAGTGGGGTTCCCAAACTTTCATTTGATTGTATATAATTATATACACACACACACTAGGGGGCTTCACCCCCTGCTCGCGTTACTTGCCAACCCCCCTCCGTGCCGTTGTAAAGTGGGGAGCTGAATGCACCCCAAGCAGACATTGCTGAAACCTCTCTTAAGCGGTGATACGATAGGAAACACACAACAGTGCTTTTGTTTACCTCCTCTTTGCTCGCTCAGCTGCATGGCTTGCTGCTCCTGCCGTGCCACGTGATCTTCATTTCATGCGGCTCTGCAATCGTTTTAAAGTCTGTACAGCACCGTCTCGTCCCCCAGACCTCTTCGTTTTTTCACCTAGTAGTATTGTCTGTATGTTTGCGCTAATGCGATCTTTACTTTCATTTGTTTGAGACTTTCTCTAACCTGCTCTGCATGTGTATCTTGGGACTTGCTTCCAAAGGTTGTACTGTAAGTATGACGTGACTTGTCCCTATCGCGGGAAGTGAAAGTGTCTCTCTGTCTCTCTCTTCAGAAGATCACGTCTCGTCACAACATTTTTTTTTATAATAGAGAGATGAAAAAATAAAGATGACCAGGGTGAATGTCGCAGGCGGCTTGTAGCACTCGTAGTTGTTCTTGAGATGCTTTTCTGACGATCAGATGGAAACGGCCACATGTTGCCGGTGCCCTCTTCTGATGTCACTCCGCTCTCTTCTCCTGACGTCTTCGTCTCTTCTTCTGATTTCCTCCTTCAGCCGAAGCATATCTTATATAATAAACGTCTACGCGTGGAAGTGTGTGTCTGTCTGTCCCGGAAGTGAGAGGCGAAGTTGGGGCGAGAGCTCCGCCTCCGAGGAAGCGGACAACTCACTTAGCCGCTAATAACACAAGTGGGGCCATCACGTCAGCAAAATGAAACCTCAGGAGAAAGACAAAGTCACGGCATCCCTTTTAGTTTTCCTCCCGCCGCTAATGCACAAAGGAGGCGAGCACGTTGGCGAAATGAAACCTTGGAGAGAGACGCCCAGAGTCGTTCCTTTCAATTGCCTGACATCTCTACGTTTCAATTTTTTTTCCTGACAATTTCAATAGTTTCTAGGACCCCCGGGCTTTTTACACCACAGGCTTACAAAGCTAGTTTATTGTGAAACCCCCCAGTAGAATTTCATAAGATGTGATTGTTGCATTTGCCGGATTGGCTGGCTGTCAATATGATGGATGGATTCACTCGTCCATTTTTTCCAAATAGTAAACCTTTTGCTGTTGCTCAGTCCCTACTGGTATGTCTTCCTTTCCCAGGCTGTCAACCCGTTTAGCTCCTTGTTGTCCCAGATGCCCAGGTTATAAACTAATCGATAGCCTGAGGCACCAGCATGTCTTCCTTTTTTTGTTAGAACGGCTGTTTTAAAAGTGAGGATGTGCCTTGATGTGTCTGTTGTTGTCTTGTCCCACACAGCGTAATCCTCATGGTGAAGTTCAGCCTAATAATGATGTCTGACCCCAGGGTGTGTGGTTAGGGGTGACCCTGTTTGCTAGAAGGAAGTTTAGCTTTGTTGATTTGTCGATTTGCCTTCGATTCAGTGCGCATGTGTAAGCAGCAAAGAGCTGACAACGTCTAAAATGGCATCGACGCCTGGCGAGAGCCCAAAGAAAAGGCACCAAGTAGAATCCTCCGTGAACGGCGTATTTGCATATTACCGCCAAATCAAGAGTCTGACTATGATTTTGCTGGAAGTGATCTGGAGATCGAAAATGAAAGTGACATACCGGCATCAGCTGAAAGCCATTGCTTTGTGTGCCCTCAGTTTCCACTTAACAAGATTGCGTCCCTGATGACCTCATTTTATAGTCACCGTCTCAACCCATCAGAGTAATCCCCTTCATCATTTTACACACTTCAGTCAGTCAGGTCTCCTCTTCATCACTGTAAAGGCTCAGCTCTTTGAATCTTCATCACTCATCCCCTGTAGTCCTGAATCAGCCGAGTCGCTCTTCTCTGGACCTTCTCTTGTGCTGCTGTGTCTTTATGGAGACCCAAACTGCACCCAGGACTCCAGATGAGGCCTCACCAGAGTGTTAGGAAAGCTTGAGCAGAACCTCCTGGGACACGTCAAGGCGCTATATAACTTTGTAGCGGTGCCACATAGGTATTGTTGTTTATTGTGTTGCACCCAATTGCGTCTCGTCTCAGAACCCTGAGGGAGGCAACGACCCCCTGGACACGTCAGGACCAGGATTTTAACAGTTACATCCGGCTCATCATTATTTAAACCAGAAGGAGGGAAAGAAGAAGGAAGAGGGAGAGAGACGGAGATTCCACGTACCGACAATCGATCAAACATCATTCTGCTATGTTTTTTCATCGCGCCTGGTTCCAGTTTGATTCTCATTCTGCTGAAATTTCATCAACACCATCATCGCCAAGTAACCGCGAGGTTGGACTTTATACTCCACCATCCACCGAGAAAGCACGGTGAGGTTGTTCTGTTTTTCGGGAGATTCAAACACATCCATTTTGATCAGTCATCTGTATTCTGGACAGTGATTTTACCCGGACTCAATTTCATGTTCATTGTCATTCAGTACTCGTACATTGCTATTATTTGTGTGTTGTATTTGTTATACGTTTGCAGGGGCAGGGGAAGTTTTGTTATTATACAGATGTTGTTTCACTTAGCTGCTTTGGTGGAGGGATACATTATATATATACATTTCTATACATAGATATATTTTACATTGCGGATTTATATTCTTGTATTTTTGTCATTGTATTGTAACCTCTATCTATCTATCTATCTATCTATCTATCTATCTATCTATCTATCTATCTATCTATC
>JANRMT010062814.1:1482291-1515989 GCA_026402145.1 Polypterus bichir lapradei
CTTGCAGCCTGGCGTGTTCTTTGGGCTCCAGGCTGGTGTCACCAAGTCTAAGTCACAGAGGCTCGTCACCCCCTGCCTGCCACCTTTGTGTTGCATCTTGCGTTTATCTGACTGAACGTTTGGTTGTTCTGCAGATCGTGTTGTGCTGAGCAGTTGCTTTGCTTTTCTTTTCTTCTGGCTTGTTGTTCAGGTCTCTGCCATTTCAGTTTATCACTCCGGGAAATCTCCACCTTCAACCTCGGTGACATTTTATTTTTGACATTCAGGCCTGCCATGAGCTGCTCTTATCTTCTCTTATACAAGGTGTGAAAAAGTATGTGCCCCTCCCTCCCTGCTCCCCTCTGAGTTTGTATGTCTCTCTGTCTGTCACTGGGAAAGGAACCTGCGTGAGCTCCTAGGGCACCATTTCTGAAGTGCCGCTTCAGATATTTAATTATTGTTTAGTGGTCTCCTCCAAACCTCTGAGCTGCTTCTTATGTCTGTGGACATGTCAATCCTGGAAATGCCCAAACCCGCTTACTTATTTTAATATTCACTCGGCACCCATCCGCTCAAACACAAAGCAAGAAAACCTCCACCCTGACTGAGTCCCGCTACCTCACCGGGGTGCCCATGTTGGGACGTGTCAGCCCCCCTTCAGATCGCTTTCCCCTGAAAGGACTAAGAATACCTTAGAGAAAGACGAGAGCCCCTTAAAGAGCTGCGCTCCTGCTGGAACTTCAGGCAGACCAACCACGCTTGAAAGGCGGTCCACAGAGGCCCCCATGGCCTTCAGCTTTCTCATCCACTCAAAGGGCCACACAGTAGTAGCAGACAATAACAGGGGGCCACGGGATTGCTGCCCCCTGAAAGAACGAGACCTAAGTGGGCACAGTTCAGCTCAGTGATAATCATCGGCCATCGCTGAATGTCACCAAACAGCAAAGTAACAGTCGACCCGCTCCAGTCGTCACTTGTGTTTAGTGATAATCTGAAGATATGAAAACGTACAACCTGAACGATTCAAATGGGGGGGGGGTCACACAGCAGGCTTCGTATCGGGCCGTTTGGGAGTGGTGGGGTGAGACCTGTAGGTGGCTAAATCTGACCGGGTGGTCTTCTCTCTGGCAGCTAATGCTTGATGGCCACCTCATGTAAGAGAAAAAAAATCAGGAGTGGTCTCCCCTGGACCTTCTCGTATACTCGGATATGGGGATGGATATCTGAGGAGTAAACCGTAAGACAAGGATTACATTTTTATATTATGGACATTAAAGAACCAGCAACAACAAATCAAATCAAATTGATAATACACTGAACAATTATTAGAAAAGTCAAGCTGAATAAATCAAACTCTGCAGCCACATGAATAAAAGGTAAAGGACCACTTCTGGTTAGTGGAAATGGCTCAGAAGTTGATCGAGATCTCCGTTTTGTACCAAATACCTGTATGCGTAATTTGGTTGACCCAAGTGACCGCGTACTCAAGTGATCATCTTTACACAGACAGACAGACAGACAGACAATTCCAAAAATGGTGTTTTGAGACTCGGGGAGGTCTAAAATGGCGAGATTCATCAAAATCTCGACATCGAATCTTTGGACGATTCCAATTCTTTCCTTACGCTTCGTATACTAGAAAGTAAAAAAGTGGGGCAGCTGGTAAGGTGGCATGGCCTGGCTGATTGTTTTTTGAGTTTGCTGTGAAGCCTCTTCGTCTGACCACTTCACGTGTTCTTACACTCTGGTTAGTTTATCTAAGGTCAACAGAAGGTTTATGGATGTGGTGAGAGAGGACATGCAGAGAAGAAGAAGAGTGCCCACCCAATCAACGACTCCACTCTTTTAACAGCGTTTTACTTCGTTTCCCAGAATTCCTGTCTGTGTGTTTTGCATAAGCCCAACAATTGCATCTCCTCCTAAACTTAACGCTCTTGGAACTCCGCCTCATGAATATTAATGAGCTAACCAGATCACGTGGGCCTGCCCGCCATTTCAGTTCCACGACGTGTGGATGACAGAAATTTCGGCTCTCGTGCAAGTTGAGAGTCATCAGCTGAAGAATCCTAAAATGAAAGACACAAATGAAGCCTTACGAGTCGTGTTTAGCGTACTGTAAAAGTATGAACAGCGTTACAGCTATCCCACACCTCTGTTGCCTGTGTGAAAAAGTAATGACCCCCCTCAGTTCACTCCCTCAACCAGCTGACCAGAGTTCAAGGGTAACTGGACCCCGTACTGTGGATGATGGCGGCGAGTCACGGACTGCTCCTGGTGCTGTGCCATTTGTTTGTCATGGAGACGCAGCTTAATTTTCTATTTCAGATGCCATTTGATGGAGGACAGGTGTCATCTGATATGATCAGCCAGAGCAGTAAAGGCAGGCAGGAGAGGGCCTGGGGGGCTCATGAAGGAGATGCAAGCACATTACAATTAAAGTCGATAAGCCTGGTCCAGATTTGTCCCGTCTTCGTGGTGTACTGTGGCTTGGATTTGGTGTTTGGGGGGGTCGTCTGCGGCCCATAGACTTTCATCAGCCCACCAAATGTTGTGCCATTTCTCTTTAGGCCAGCCAGTGTGTTCTTTGGCAGGTTGTCACCTCTTTTTTTTCCCCCCAACAGTGGGACTTTGTGGGGGCTTCTTGCCTCTAGTTTGGCTTCACACAGGGGTCTTCTAGTTGTGACTCGGGTACTCACAGGTAACTTTAGACCTCCTTTGGTCTTCCTGGAGCTGATCCTTGGCCGGGTCTTTGCCATTCTGGCTGTTCTTTGTTCCATTCCAATGGTGGTTTTCCCTTTTCTTCCACGTCTTTCAGATTTTGGTTGCCATTTTAAAGCATTTGTGCCCCTCATTTCCTGCACTTCTTTATCTGTTTTCCCTTCTCCGATCTTCTGAACAATGTCTGGAGTGATCCCCATGTTATTCCGATTCTCCGAGAGATGCCCTCTGAGCAGCGTGGACAACATTTGCTGCGTTCCTTCCTTCCTTCCTTCCTTAAATGACACTGACACCGAATGAATGAGTGGCCTCACTAGCTGAACTCCACTCGGCTGCTGCTGTTATTTTGATGAACGTTTCGATTCCACAGAATGAGCCGCACGCGTCTCCTCAGGACTGTTGGGTCTCCTGGTTTTCTAGTCCCCTACTACACCTACTAGTCTGTTATTTGCCAGTTTGAAGTACCAGAAGCAGTGATTGGTCAGGTTCGTGATGTCACTCTGCTCTTATTGTGAACACAACTGTACATCTTGGTTACAAGAGAAAGACTCGATTCTTTAAAGCTGGGTGCCCAAACTCTATCGAAAATCACGCAGGCCACCTTTCCCATGGGCAGTTCGACTGCTGACTGGTTTTTGTGGTGCAGATCCTCAAGTATTTACTGGCAGGCCTGCTGTCTGACAATTTTAGGGATATTTATTTGCAGTAGGAGTCCCAACAACACCAAAGACGACCAGCAGGTGGCAGCGTCCCCTCTTTAAAGTGGCGGTTTGACAGTGCCAGGTGTGTATGTTGAGTTGTTTGGTCTTCAGATGCCTGATGATGGGACATGTGCCCCTGGGTTTGATGTGTGTGTCCACTTGCCCAGTGTTCCCTTTCCTGTCCCCTTAGGCGTGTCCTTCTTGATTCTGTACCTTCTTGTCGGTCCACACGTCTTCTGTATTTATTCAGTCCACCCGTATTCTTGTCACCCTGCTGGTGGCTGATGCCATTCGTGTCCTCCTCTCAACTTTGGTTTTCTTCTCTCTCCAGGCGTCCTGTGGCAAAGACCACACACCATATCACCAGTCCCTGGACGACCCGGTCATGTGCGCCCCCCGCTCTGGAAGGCGGCTCCTTACGCTGTTCCTGGAGGGATTTTCAGCAGGGCTGCAACCAAACATCGGAGCCTCTTTGAGACCTCGCCCGCTAACGCCGCATCACAAGGTCTTCAGTGCCCATCTGACATACGGAGCCACCAGCCGGTTTTACTCTCTGAAGCCCACCCAGGATCAGGATGTAAAGGAGCCAGGCTTGACCGAACCAGATTCGGATGGTGCTGGCGCCAGTGTCTCAGCTGAAGCAGACGTAAAGCAACGCCATCTGGCCCATTTCACCAAGTTCTGTGCCCTGCTCCAGCAGTGCAGGTCGCCGTCTGACGTTTTAGACTTGAGTGTGAAGTACGCGCTGCCCGCCCGGGAGCTGAGCAACTGCTTCAGTCACATGTGGAAGACGACAAAGAAGATGACAGAGGAGCAGAGGCACTACGAGAAGAGCCTCATGTTTGAGCACCCGGCCTTTGGCACCTTGTGTGAGAGGGCCATGCAGCTGGCGCACCGCATGAGCTGTCTCGATGTGGCCTACTGCCTGCTGGCCCTGGTCAAGCTGGGTGTGTCGCAGCGCAGTCGGGTGGTGCAGACGCTTCTGAGGGCGGCGCAGGTGAGGCTCCACCCATCGGGGCGGGGCTTCTGTGAGGTCACTGGTCAGTCACGAAACAAAACAGGCCAGGATGTTGGAGGGATTTGGGTTTGTCTTTGATGTCTGTGGCTTTCAACACATGATGAGGAGGAGGAAGCTGCTGCTGCTGTGGGATAAGGAGTGTTGCCGCCTACTGTCTCACCCCTCGTGCTCACTGTCTCCATGTCTGTGTTTTATTCCTCAGGAAAAACTGAACAGGTTTGACGAGAAGGCGCTGTCCTTACTGGCCAGCTGCCTGCCTGAGATGGACAGCTGCAAGAACGTGGACGCCCTGAAGGCGGGACTGCAGTGAGTAGGGCTGGGACTGGCAGGCTTAGAGTGACCTCTGGGTCACAGTGGGCTCAGTGGCAGTTGTCACGCAGCGGCTCCACTTACTGTACATAGAGGAGGTGGTTATGTCCTTAGAGTTGCCTGGAGGGGGCACCATTGAAGCGTCCTGCCTTTCATCATTAAACATGTTTGGTCCACATGGGGGGGCCGTGTCTGTGGGCACTCACATGACTTCCTTTTGCCATTACAGGCTACTGGTGGAAAGCCGCACTCCCCAAATTAAAAGTGTCATTGCCCTGCAGACTTTGATGAGGTGCATTGGGAAGGACGCCCCATTGTCTCTGAAGAGGAAACTGGAGGTGAGCGGGCACCATGGCACCTTTGGACAACCGGGCACACTGGTCTTTGCTGCCTGAAGCTGGAGGTGCCTTGCTTAGCCCTGAAGACTCTCTTCTACCCTGGGTTGCTGAGGTTCTCCCCTTGATGTCTGCTAATTCTTCTTCCCTCTGTGCCCTTTGACCTGCTCAATTGCTCCAGTGCCCTCCATCTCTTGACCTCACTCTCTCTACTTGCTCCACCCCTAGTGCTGTCTCACTCTCTGCCCCTTGACCAGTCTCTCTCTCTCTCTCTCTGTGCCTTGTGACCCTCCACTTGTTCCTCTTGACCACCTGTGCTCTTTGACTTCTTCATATGCGTCACCTCTTGACCTCTCCTTGTGCCTTATGACCCCACTACTTGCTCCGCCCCTTGACCTCTCTCTCTGTCTCTGTGCCCTATGACCCCTCCACTTGTTCCTCTTGACCACCTGTGCCCTTTGACTTTTTCATATGCTTCACCTCTTGACCTCTCCTTGTGCCTTATGACCCCCACTATTTGCTCCGCCCCTTGACCTCTCTCTCTCTCTCTCTCTCTCTACAGAATAAAGCCCTGACAATGGCACAGCAGTTTTCTTTGCCCAATGCCCAGTACATGTTCACCACTCTGGCATGCATGGACTTCATGTCTGTGGCTCTTCTGGACATCTGCAGTACCACGATTATCGGTGAGGTGATGTCTCCATACAGTTGCCTGCTGCCCAGGTGTGTGCCCCCTATGTCTCACATGTCCATTGCTCCTCCTTTGCAGAGAACATCACTGGCATCCCCTTCTGGAGGCTGGTCAGTGTGCTGCAGGCCTCACGGGACCTCCACTATCGCAATGTTGCCCTCTTCTCTGCCATTGCAGACTACGTGACCTCCACCTTGGACATGTGGCAGATGAAGCAGGTGAGAGTGGCTAGGCCAGCGTCCGACCTGGACGTCACCTCGCTAAGACTAATGGCCTTGTCCTTCATCTTTGTAGGTGATGCACTTCCTGAGCCTTTTTGAGGAGCTTGCCTTCCTCCCCACTGATCTGATGGACATCTTGGCAAGGAAGGTGATGGCAGAGACCCCGTCTGTCACCCTGAAAGAACTCCTGACCATCCTGAGAGTCTACTCCTCGCTCAACTACATGCCGAAGGGGTGCAGGCAAGAGTTAGTGTCCACAGCTGGGGGTGGCCTGATGGGTGACTCTCCCCATGGCCTCCACGTAGGCAACTTTTGTCCTTTGTGTCCTGCAGGTTCCTTGACTGTTTGAGCTCCAGCTTTGAAGGCTACCACCCCAAGATGTCAGACGTGGACCTCCTGAGGGGCACATTTGCTCTGTGTCTTCTCGGCCACTTGTCACCGGCTTCCTTGGACAGGCTCATGCAGGACGGTGTGCAGGAAGGCCTCCTCTCCACAGGTTGGTGTCTTTCTTGGTGACAGTTCCAGGCTAGCCATCATCTGCTGCCTCCGTCAATTCTGACTTGTGACCAACATCTCTCCTCACAGACCCCCGCATCTCTGAGAGGCACAAGCAGCTGCTCCATTACATCAGCCTCTGCCAGGAATTGGACCGACCCGACCCCCCTCATCACCTCAGTGTCTCAAGGAGGCCACCGCGAGACCTGCCATCGAACCCCAGTGTGCACAGGGCTCTTCGGGAGGCCTTGGGTGAGGCTGACTGCCAGCAGGGGGTGATCTTGGAAAACGAGTATGACATTGGTGCGTATTGGTCTGTGGCATGTGTGCCTCAACACTGCAGTGGTCCCTGACCTTGTGTCTTTTGGCCCATCCAGATTTTGAAGTCACGTTGACTGATGCCCAACCCCAGGGAGCGGAAGAGGGGCGCTGTCAGAGGTGAGGACTCGTCTCGGCATCCCGCTCTTCTTCTGTCCTTGGCCTTAATGCCGCTGCTCTCTCTGTTGATTCCAGGGTTGCTGTCCTTTGTCTTCCTCCCTACGCCTTCAGTCTCGGCACCCAGCATCCCAGAGGCCGGCCAGCCATGAAGGTGCGGCACCTGACGGCTCTCGGCTACCTGGTGGTCATGGTAAGTCAGTTGCAGATGCGGTCCGGGTTTACCAGTTAGGTGGCATCAGCAGTAAAGCACACTCTCTGCCTCCAGGTACCAGAAGCCAGCTTTGAGAAGATGCCACAGCAGGAGAGGGTGCAGTTTCTTAGGAGCCAGATCTTCCCTGCCGGGCAGCCCGTCTCGGCGGAGTGAACGGTGAGCGACGTGGCATCGTCCGTCCTGTTCATGTTCTGACGTATGGAGCGGCTGCTCTGATGGCTGTCAGCCCAGGGATGTAAACTGATGCAGGGCCACCTGCTAGGGACCTGCTGCTTGACCACAGGCCTGGGTGTCACTTGCACTCCTCCTCCTGGTCACAAAGGCCTTGCTGGTAGGGATTCGAGTGTGGTGAGGAGCGTGGCACACTGCCAGCACGTAAACAGGAAGTGCTCTGTAAGAGAGAGGCTGCACCCGTGTGCTCAGCTCAGGGGAGGCCCGGTGACAGGGACTCGCTGGGTGACACGGTCAGGCCACCTCTCTGTTAAGAATTTAAAAATAAATAAAGAAAAGCTGAGGGTGCAAATGAGTCACACATCTCTCGGCTTCTTTACGACCGTCTACTGGTCTGATCTCCGGGACTGGGAGCTCCTGTTGGTGTTGGTGGTGGTGACTCCTGGTGCACCTGCAGTGGGCTTCTGTCCGTGGCTGTTACTGCCCAGTAATGTGCCGGCGTGGCGCTCATGGCTTCGTTTTTTGAGCTGCTGTCCCATGATGCCCCTCTGCTGGTATTGTCTTCCTTCCTCCCTTCCTGTGTTCTTGTCCCATCATGCACCTGTGCGTCAGTGCGTCTCACCTGTGTATTAGAGTCCTATCATGCCCTTTGATAGGGCCACCGTTGCTGCCGTCAGGTACCCGTGTGGGGCTCATTGCTCAGCTGTGGTCTCATGGTGCCCCTCTGCTGCTGTCATCGTGGGCAGTATTGCTGTCCCATCATGCTCTGGTGTGGATTGTATCTCACCTGTGCTTTTGTGGAGTGGGCTCACCTGTCTGTCCTGTCCTGCCCTGCCCTGTCCAGTCCCGTGCTTGTGTTCTTGAGCTGCTGTCATTTCTTTGTATTGCTGTCCCATCGTGCACCTGTGTGTCAGTATTGCTGTCCTATAATCATGGGTGTCCCGAGTTTGTGCCAGGGGTCCTTTTATATCATATGTTATATCCTGATGGGATACCACAGTCGATATAATGAACAGTTGACACTGTGCTCAAATTGGAGTCACGAATGGGTAACACTGTGTGCACATCTCTGGGGGGAGTGACCGTGTACTGGGATCTCCAAGGGGGTCCTTGATGATATGAACAGTCAAAGCTCTGAGTGGGAGCTCCTTTCATTTAGAGACCCAGGGGCCTGTGGGGGTCTTAATGTGGCCTTGCCCATCATGCACCTGTGTGTCAATGCTGATGTCCCATCATGCACCTGTGTATTAGAGTCTTTAATGGGCTTACCCCCTCTCCCTGCCACTGTTCCTGTATCGGTGTGGTGTGTACCTCGTTTGTGTCCCATCATGCCCCTGGAGTGCAGTGGGCTCACCCGTCTCCTTGTCCCATCCTGCGCGTGTGTTTTTGAGCTGCTGTCCCATGGTGCCCCTGTATTGTTCTATCAAGTACCTGTGTCTTGTCTTTGTTATTGTAGGGAAACTGAGCTTTCTAGAAGTACTGGTTGCCAGACAGGAACCATTTGTGGGTGGGATGCCAGTCTCTCACTTGGCACCCACTCACAGTTACTCATACAAAAGAGGAAAGGGAGATAAAAAGAACCAGCAGTGACTGGTCCAGAATTTGAACCCAGGGCCCTGAAATTGTGAGATGGTCAGTTTACCGATCCATTTTATGGAGTCCCATGGGCTTGGAGCGTATTCAAGTGGCACTGGATGGCACGCCAGCACACACACCCCATCGTAACTGGCTGGATTTACGTTTGGCACAATATGTGATGTGGGAGGAAATGCAGATGAACACAGGAGAACGCGCCAGCCCTGCACAGGCAGGCACCATGGCGGTGTGAGGTGTGCTAACTGCTGAGCCGCAGTGCCTGTCATACTAAATGTGCAAGGCGCCATATAAAAGGCTGTATCTGGAGCTGTGTTGACCACTGAGCTGTACGGCTGCCTCACTTTGACCATTTCAGTATTCTATCGTTGTCGTACTTATTGTACGATGTCTGTTTAGTAAACTGAACTAATTTTGCCCACATGTGACATTCCAGAATTCTCTTTCTTAAGCAGTTCTCCCCAACTGCCCTGGGCACGGGATGGTTATATCCAGCAGATGGCACCTGCTACCTAAGAAAGTGCTCTTTTTGGAAACTGCAGCTCCATTTAAAAATATAATAAAGTAGCCGTCCCCCGTGGCTCCGCCCGCGTAGAAGTGAAACAGGACAGCGAGGAGGGTCCCGCCCAGCTCCCCACTCCTGACGTCCCACTTCCCCATCCCCTCAGCCTGCACCCTCTATCTCGGATTAGCGCAAATAAAATAAGCAAACTGATTCTTAGCGTGATGAGAGACGTCGCAAAATCAACCAGAATATTCAAGCAAATTCTAGAAAAAAAACCCGATCTAAATCCGTGAAGTAGTTCTCTCTTGAAAGTGGACAGACAGACCGATGGACAGGCGTTGGATTTTCTACACATAGAGAGTGTAAAAGGCGCTATATAGCGCCCGACCCGGCACAGACCACACAGAGGCACGTGTATAAAACACACAGGCTTTATTTTCTTTTCTTCAGCTGTGTGACACGTCTTCCCCGTGCCACACAGCCCAAACACAGTCCCAAAGCACAAAACTCACAGCAAACCACAATTCTCCACCACTCCTCCCAGGCAAGCTTCGTCTCCTTCTTCCTCCCAACTCTGGCTCTTCGAGTGGTGGTGGCTGGGCCCTTTTATAGCCCACCCGGAAGTGTTCCAGGTGATTAACCACCTGGTCCTAATTGCACTTCCGGGTGGGGCTGCAGGCTCGTCCAGCCGGGCTGTGGGAAGCAGGCAGCTCCCCCTAGCGGCCACGCCGGGCCCCAACCAAGCTGTGGAGGACTCCATCTCCCATGGAGCCCTGCGGGTGGTTGGGAAAACACCGTCGGCCAGGGAGGCTGCCACCAAGCGTCCCGGGGGAGGTACTGGACTGTCCATGGAGGCTCCCCCGGAACATAAGCAGCAGGGGCGTCCCTGCCGGGCATGGGACCCGGCTGTCCTTCACAAGAGATATATCTAAGTAATCCACGCAAACCTCAGTGTTAACGGTGGAGGTGCAGTGTCTATTGGAGTGTGGTTTGTAATGCATGTCTTGGTAAAATGCGTTGTACTTATCATTCCAACAGATGGCGCATCATCACCATTTACACAAATGCATTACTACCAATGTTGATGATGCGCCATCTGTTGGAATGACAGACACAAAGCAACCAGACGGACAAACAGTTACACAGACGCTAAGGCAGCGATATTTATGTGTATTTGTATCCCTTTAGTAACCGTGACGGAAATATCAAGGCAAGGGAAATGCCATAATGGACAAAAGAGAGGAACGATTTCATCTGCTTTGTGATGCCACCTGCTCTCCCCGTCTGCAGTGCCCAGCAATCATTTGCTATGCGTTCAGCCGAAGAGAAGCCACTGGGTTAGTGCCGACATCCCACCATTCTGCAGTGGGCTCTTTGACCACTGCGTCTCCTTCCATCTTTTTGGCGTGGCATGGACGCATTGTTACTGGCGTTGAGGCTTCATGACAAGACCCCACTTCCCACTGACCATTACCATGTATGGATTCGCCTCTCTTAGCCCACTGTGCCCACTTCTGTCAGATCAGAGCAGTATGCCCATGCCAGTCCCCCTAACCCATTGTTTGCAGTCTTCACATTGTCAGGAATGGTGTGGGGTCAGATGTGGGTGGGGCTGGCTGTCTGAGTGTTACGATATAAGGAAGGTAGGGTCCTGGACCGGCTCTATGAAGTGGTCACCAGAAATTGTGGAGTGAAGGGGGTCTTTATTTTATTTAATTTATTTATTTTGACGATCCAGACCCCGGGTGTGAAACCAGCAGTGCCACTCCCTTTAGGCTCGTGTTATTTTCACATACTAACGATGTTGGGCCTCCCTTGATGGTGGTCTTCCAAAGCCCACTGGGCTCTCTTCACGCGTTTCAATTCTTTTCTTCAGTTCCTCGTCTTCCTTTCCCTTTTGGCCAGTCGGTTGTTCACTTCCTGTTCTTTGCCCGGTCCGAGGTGACCCTGCTGCCGCCGCTCACTTATGTAGGTCACCCTCGGGGCGTGTGTGTGTGTGTGTGTGTGTGTGTGTGTGTGTGTGTGTGTGTGTGTGTGTGTGTGTGTGTGTGTGTGTGTGTGTGTGCGTGCGCGCTGCACTGCGCTGCCGCCTCGTGTAACCGCAGAGCCTTCTGCCGGTGGAGCCCCGCTGATTGAAATCTCCGCCGACTGCAGCGCTCAGCCCCGGCGACTCCTGATTTTGCTCAGTTTTACCTTTTTGACTTTTTTTTTTTCCAGTCATTTGTTTTGTGTTCTCAGAAATTGTTTTTTTTTTTTTTTATTGTTGCGCAAGGGAAATTTAGCGTTTGGATGTTTTGATGTTTTTGGGGTTTTTTGTGGTGGTTGAAACTGATAATCGAGCAGGAAGTCAGTGACGAGGCCTGCTGTGGGGCTGAGCCTGCAGTTTTGACTCGGCCTCTGGAGGGCGCTACGTATGCTGAATGGGACAGCCCTGTACCCCTCAACTGCTGCCATTTTGTCAGGTGCCATCCAGCTTGGCACTTGACTCTCAAGGGCATCACCTCATTAAAGTACACAACTGAACCTGGGCTGCCTCATCGAGGTCACGCTCAATAGCGGACCCCCAGAACTTAAAGACACTATAAAGCCAGGCGCTTAACAAACTATTGAGCCCGAGTGCCCCCTTCGTCAAATCGGGGACCAGTGGGCCCAAAGGCGAGCTGAGGAGGCTGAGAAAGTGGAGTGTGAGAGACAAGATGGAGGATGGAGAGAAAGGAGTGCATCAGGGTGGCAGTAAAGGAGACGGAGGAGTGAGAAGGTGAGGCGCGTTTAGGGATGACGAGCAGGAGACAACATGGAGTCGGTAACAGCGAGCGAGGGGAGAGTGAGAGGAGTGAGACGCTGGAAAGAGAGCTAAGAAAAGGGGTGCAATTGAGGAGCAGAGGGCAGTACTACAGGTGTCTGCTGGTGCCCCTTGCTGCCCGGGTGGACCCCACACCATTGCCTCCTGCCCAGTTCCGCACCCCCCATACCGGCCAGGCTGCAGCTCCCCTGGTGGTCACTATCAGGATGACCGCGCCACCAGTTAAGCCCCCCTCCCTTCTCTTACCTGCAGTTTATCAGAAAGTGGTGAAGGTGAGCAGCGGCACGGGTTCAAATGGGGTCAAAACTGCAACCCTGAATGTGCCCAAATTGAAACAGAGTGTGACAACTTCTGTGTTGGCAGCTCCAGAGGGTCAGCTGGCTCTTCAGTTTTAGCTTTGCTGGTACCTGGGGAGTGAGCAGCTGCTGGCCTGCCCATATTTATGCCAATCCCTTGGACCAATGGGGCCCTGTCGTTCAGAACCGACTCCGTTCTCATCTTCCTTTGGACCAATCCTGGCCAGGCTCCACCTGTGTCTTCAAACGTCCTACCAATCAGCATGCCACCCTGTGCCAGGCCAAACATTTTTTGCTTGGTGGTTGCAGCCCCCCCTGTCTGTGGCTAATGTGCCAGTTGAGATGAGCCCAAGTTCGTCTTTGAGCTGACCATGCCCTGCCACGTCCAGAGAGGAGGTATTGTTAGGGGGTCTGCTGAGGGGTGATCCAAATGCCTGCACAGTGCACAGTTGCAACACACCACACAATTGGTCAAAATCCAAAAGCCCCTCTACCCCTTGGTTACAAAGCTTGTGCCCACCTGGCTGGCCCGCTGGGCATATTCACTCACTTTATACCATTGTAGCCATTTAGTGCAATATCTGCAGGTCAAGCAGTGCCAGGGATGGGTCAAAGGTACCTTCATCAGCCTGGCATTGGTGCCAGTTTGTTTAATTGAACACACAAGTAAATCTGAAATTTAAAATCGGCGCCCAAGCACACACACACACACCGTGGAGACCACCATCCCCTCAGCACCTTATCGGCACTGTCTGCCCACTCACCACCTGCTGCAGACATGTGATGGCCGTTTTTATCACGTCACTCGCCTTGACTTGTGTTTCCTGCAGCTTTAGCACAGTCCTCATGGACCTGGTCATCAGGGTCTAGCTGTGGTCACTCCAGGACCCCAACGCCTCATCTCCATCATTATCTCGTAGTCCATCTGTACGGTTTGTGGAGAAGCCCCCCTTGTCCATTGTCTGTCTGACCCTTCTACCCGTCCATCCGTGTTCTACACCTGCTTACCTGAAGCATTGAGTACAAGGCAAGAACAGCTGGCACTGGGACTGGACACCAGCCCATCACACACAGCAGTGCCAGTCCACCCAACCAGCATGTGGCAGGAAACCGACGTGGACACGGGAAGGACATGCAAACTCCATGTAGGGACAACTTGAGACCCAAACCTTGGTGGATGCCACTTGAGCCCTGTATTCTGTCATGCCAGTCAGTGGTGCCCCTACACATGACGACACTGCTGGTCCTGTTTCCAGGCATCTGCCACTCGGCCAGTGACCTGAGGCACCTCACGCGAGTCCCCAGTATGATGATATAACACACCGTGTGCCCCTTTCTCACCCAGTACTGTGCCATTGCCCTCCTTCCTTATTTCTCAGCCTCTGCTCCTCATCTTTCTTGCTTTTCCTTCTGGTCAGATTTTTGTGCCCGCTGGGCGAGTGTACAAGGGGGGGGGGGGTTACCTTCTGTCCACCAGTCATTTCCAGTCTCGTGTGTCCTTGTCCTGTCCCGGTTGTCTCCCCTTTCCTTTAGTTGTCAGCCTGATGCCATCACCCATACGTGGCTTCTGGGCACTGCCTGGTACAGCTTGGCCTTTAGTTTCACAGTGTCACCCTTGGCCATTTCGGCCACTGTTGTTATTAATGTTCTGTGTCGCCAGTCTGCAGTGGGTCAGTGCAGATCAATGCGCCCGAGGGGCATGGTGACCACAGTCACGTCATGTGTGCCAGCCAGTCGGTGGCTGTATGTATTTGAATCTCAGCATTACAAACATCCACTAGAGGGTCTGACCTCATTTGCCTGTACCTGTGCCACCAAATCATTTGATAGTGGGCACTGTGAGCTGTGCCAGCCGAGTGTTTCCTCCTAGCAATCGACCCATCATATCAGTGACCTGTGACTTTTGGCAGCCCATTAAGCTGCTGCACTTGACCTGCAGCTCAGTGGTGGCACGGTATATGCCCGGTCTGTGTGTGCCCAGTCTGTGTGTGCCCACTATCGAAGCCCCTCGAGACGTGTCCCGTTGTGCCACACTTGTGTCATCACACACACACTCGTATAACCGTTCCTCGTTACTCCCACCCAGCTACAGCTTAGAGCCCAAGCATCCTGACGTCCCTCATCCCACCTGCTGTTTCCAGCTGCGCAGCCCACCACACGGCGGCCCCCCAATCTGTGCTCTTACGAGATGCTCTGCTGGGGCCCATGTGGGAGCTTCACGGTGTCCGTAAACTGGCTATCTGATGAAAGGCAGCAGGAAGCCCCCTGTATGTCCCCCCCCCCCCCCCCCACATGAAGCCGATTTAAAGCTCGATGTTTAGTAGTGTCACTCGTCCTTGTTGTTTATGTCACCTGTGCCACTGCTGGCTTGGTCTTCAGTGTGACGTCGGAGTAATTAGAGCCAGAGGGGCCGAGAGCCCCCAGTTCCGGAAGGATCCATTAAGCTGGCTACACCACACCACACTGCCCTGCGGGCTTCGCTCCTGTGCCCCGTGGGAGGCACCGCTGCACCTCGACTTCCCGCCCGCGATGGCTGCCTGATTTATTTTTTCCATTTTCGTTTTTTTTTTTTTTTCTTTTTTCAGCTCAAATGAAAACAGCAGTTGACGTTTTTTGTTGTTTTTTTTTTTTATGAGTAAAACATAAAGTGGTCTCTCTAGTGCCCCTCAAGTGTACAACACTGATTAATAAAGGCCCAGGCAGTGAGGTCCATCATGGTGCCTGGCCGCTCTCGTCCTCAGTCCCTTTGGCTCACACGCCAGTTGTGATGCCCCCCCTATGTGGCACACCAGTGGTCCAGTCTGCGGCCCCCTCCGTTGGCCAGCCCTTTGCGCATGTCCATGTACTCCGAGTTGTTGTCCAGCTTCATGGCAGCCCGCCGCCGTCTCTGAAAAACAAGAAGGCAGAGCTGTTGAGCGGAGTGGCGGTGCCCACCTCCCGGGACCCTCGGTGCCCACACCAGGTACTTACCTCTACAAGTCCCCAGCTGACACTGATGGCCACGCTGTACAGCAGCAGAATCCCCGCAATGACAGCCACGGTGACCAGCAGCGGGTCCGGCTGCATTTCTAGAACTTTGTCACCTGCAGAGACAGACAAAGAGAGAGAGAGAGCTAATGGGGACCTGTCCACACGCACCGGGCCCTGGTGGTGACATTACAGCCGGGCGGCGCACTCACATTCTTTGGGCAGCTGGGTGGCAATGAGCACCAGGGTCCCCACGCCCACTCCGTCCTCGTACGGGAAGGGCTTCCGCTTCTCCACTTTGCAGATGTAGACGTCCTCATCGTCCTTTTTGAGATTCGAGATGGTCAGCGTGAAGCTGCCGTGGGTGGTGTTCTGCTCCTGAGATCTCATGGCGCACTTGAATGCGTCCATTGAGGTGCCCGGGCTGTTGTCGCAGGACGTCGTGTCGTTGTGGAGCACCCGGTGAAGGAACACATGGACCTCATTGGCCTTGGAGAGTGGAATTTCATAGGAGCAGCTGAGGGACACCATCCCGTCGCTGGTGATGAGCACACGCTGAGACTGCACGACCTTGAAGGCTGAAACGAGATGAACGAGATGAGTGTGGCACATCCACTACCCGCGGCATGTGCCCTGGTGTATCTGCAATGGGGTGCGGGCATTCTGAGCTTCCTGCCTGCGTCTGGTGAGCTGTTTGTGAACTCGTGAGCTGGGAATCAGTGCCAGTCTGGACCAGGGCATCTGTCAGGTGCCAGTTGTACCCGTCCAGCTCTGGTATGAGGTGTCACAGCACAACCTGTCTCAAGTGTGTGAGATCACAGGGCCACCATGCCACCTGCCCGCATCTCAAACGAGTTACACCAACGGTGGACGAGCGCAGGCCTCTAGGTGTGAATGGCTCTAAACCCTTGCAGATGCCCACGGCCCCCACTAAGATGTCCCAGACACCTCGGGCCTTGGCAAAGTGTCAGCAGCTGCTCATGTGGC
Organism: Polypterus bichir lapradei; assembly: GCA_026402145.1. NCBI lineage: Eukaryota > Metazoa > Chordata > Cladistia > Polypteriformes > Polypteridae > Polypterus > Polypterus bichir. The sequence continues at coordinate 1,498,730 of JANRMT010062814.1, forward strand.
TGGCACCATGAAAGGCACTGACTACAGAAGTAGAAGCCTGCAGCTGAGCTGAGCTGAGGGTTAAAAAATAAAAAAAGATCAAAGAGCCTCGCTGATAGCAAAAGCAACCAACAGGAAAAGCGGGTGCCCACCCCACCCTCGGCAACCCCCAGCAAGCACTCACCCTCTAGGTGCCCCAGGCAGAGCGCCAGCAGCAGTAACCCGGGCAGCATGGTGTCAGGCAGCAATGAGAGCGTAGCCTGTGACAGACCGGGGCCTTTGGTGTAGCACCGCCCACTGCCCACCTGGGGGAGGAGCCAAGGTTTGACTCAGACTCATTATCATAAGGGGAAGACCGTGGTGGGCTGATTGGCTGTTATGGTTATTAGTTCATTGATGAGATCAGTGGTTGGTTGAATTGAGGGGCAGACGGCTTTCCTGATTGGTGGAGTCAGCTGATTCTTGACTGACGGGGGATTCGTTTTTCTTGCCTGATTTCTTGTGTTGATGGACTGAATGGTTGCTTTTCTTCTCAGCTGATTCATTGATTACTTGAATTGATAGACCTGATTGATGGTCCGTTTACTGACCGCTTCATCTGAGTGATTGACTGGTGTGGGGGGACTGGCCGATTGAGGGATTGCCCGACTGATCAGTTGTATTGATACATTTATTGCCTTGATTTGCCCCACTGACCCTCTTCCAGGACCCCTTTGAGGTCCTTGTCTCCTCCTCAGTGAATGATGTTAAGATGAGACCCCCTAAGCTGACACGCTCATGGCGCCCCTTTGAACTCAGACCTGTTCGCCCTGTGCTGCAGCTGTGCCAGTCAGGCCCCCTGTTGCTGCTGCCTGCCGTGCCGCCTGATGGTTTCCTCCGTGGTGCTTGTAAACCACATTTCCTGTTTTTGTGCTCCTGACGTTTCCGACGCTGTACTACATCTGAGTGCCCCCACCCGAAGGACACCGTGGAGCCCCGGGGTCTTCACAGGCCTTCCATGTGCTGGTCGTCGTGGTCCCTGAAAGGCACTATATCAGATCTGGACACACCGCAGCCCTCATGTAGGCTTTGACGTGTGCCACGCTTTGGGCACCGACCTACCAGGTCAGCACATCTGTGCCACATCAGTGGCCAGCCTGGGATTGGAACAAACTGGCACCTGTAATGGCTGAGCCACCCAGATTCAATAAGCGAATGTTGTGCTCCTCGCAGCTGAATGCAGTAGATTATATAGCGCCTTACAGAACAATCAGCACAGAAGTTTAGAGTGCAGGACATCACCTGCCCGGGCCAGCAGGGAGTGTGCCCCCTATGATGTGACCCCAAAGGCGGTAAGAGTCACTGAATCAGGTGAATCTGAAGCAGGGAGGACACGATGAGCAGGCTGACCACGTGGCTCCGGGTCTCAAGTTGTGTCCTGTGGGCCTTACTTTATCACCCACACACACACACACACACACACACACGGGGCTTGCAGGCCGGGTGGTCGATCTGCTGAGCGAAGTGTGAATGAAGGCTGACAAGCGCCACTGTGGTCAGCCACTCACCAGACCTTCATGGTGACCTGCTGTGACCACCGTGGCCTGTCAGTGAGAATCCATCTGTCCAAGCTGTGGTGTGTTTGACTTTCAGAGGTCAGTGGACACGATGAGGACGACAAAGAAGAAGTAGCTGGCGCTGCCCGACATCGCGTCATTCTTGTGGTCAGCTGTCTTTAGGCAGCCTGTCTTGTGCCCCCCCCCCCCCTCCATGCCTGAGGGCCCCTTCTAGTCTGATGTCAAGCTGGGCACTCGTCGTCATCGTCTGCGTCTCTTGGTCTTTATTTCCTTCAGCTGTTTCCACCATTTTGGTGGTGAGCTCAGCCATCTTCAGACTCCCCGGCCAGTGGGCATCGAGGCGGATGTCGTGATTTGTGGAGGACTAGAAGAGCCCCCTTCTGCAGATCCGTTTTCACACTCTGGACGATGGAGACTCTTGAGCGCCCAGTGCTTGAATTAGCGTTTGTCAGGTCATCACAGTGACGCCATTTTGTTCTTCGTTGGGTTGTGGTTCGGTTGTCTAGATGTGATGGACTGTTGCTAGGGGGTGTGGCCTCAGCAGCTGTACAACGACTCGTCAGACCTGCGCTGGCATTAAAGCTGGCATCATGGCGGCGCCCAGCATTTTGGACATCTCCTAAAAGAAAGCTGAAGTGTAGTGTTGTGTGTTCAGCACACACTGCGCCCAAAGTGGTCTGAGCCCCCCAGATATGACCACAAAGCAGGCCAGAATGGAAACCCGCTGGCTCAGGACAGGCTCACTCCCCTGCTGGCCGAGCGGCAAACAGACATCCACCTTTGACGTTCAAAAATATATAAGCAGAGTCCCAAAATACAATCAGAATGCCAATACAATCAGTGAGGATTACCATAAACCCCTGGCGTGAAAAGAGACAACAGAATCTTCATTAAAGGAGGATTCCTAAAAAATAAAAGAATAAATAGAATAAAATACAAAAAAGGAGGCAAACTGAAAACAAACCCAAAGTCCTCAAGCTGTCAATGAAGCCAGAAAATCCAAAGTGAACCCCACTGAGGGGGCACCAGCCTTCTGCACCTTAGCCGTGCCTCTGAGCACCCGGACCCCTCGGACCCTGCAGTTCTGGTCATTAGTGGCTCCTGGTGGCTTCATCTTCAGTCCATCTGAAGTCATTTGTGGTTTTGGTGACCATGACGACTATTTGCAGAACGAGCCGTTTGCTCATCCGGTGGTCACACTGCAGTAGTTTTGTCACTTTCCGTCTGAGGGGCATTTCACCATTTTGGACCTTTCTGTGTCTCTTGAATGCCCCGCTTTGGCCCATTTAACCTGAGGCCGAAAAGCCCACCTTAATGTACTGTAAGGTGTCAATCACTTTAAGCCACGCCCTCCCTGGAGATGAGGACATCCAATCAGAATTCAGCTTTGTGAGGCACAGATTTGTAAAAAATGTGCAGAGAAGGTCAGCATGTGGCCCTGCCTGACACTTGCGGTGACAATGATGGTGACAATGTGTCGTGTCCACACACCTGAGTCGATCCTGCCGCTTGTGGTTGGCGGTGAAGTGACATGAACTGCGCCGCGTGTGACTGCTAGTGAGCTGTGGGTGACGTTTATTGGCAGCTCAATGAAAGTGAGAGGAATTGAGAATAAGAGTTTGATTGATATAGCGCCTTTCACTTGCTCAGAGCACTCGTGTTTTTACTTTTTGTTTCTGATTTCTGCCTGTCATGTTTGTGTGTCTGAGCTGGCGTGCTCTGATGGCTATCAGGTGTCACTTGTCACCCCCCCCATTTGGTGTATTTTGATGTTGGTTTCTGTGTCACTCGTCATCTCTCATGTGGTTTCCGTCTTTTTTTTTCTGCCTGTCCTCACACCTCCTCCATGTTCTCACGCTTCTTGCTGCTCTTGTTTTGGGGGTCCGCTTCAAATTCAGGTGACACATTAGCTTTCACCCCACCTTCTAGATTTCTTTTTGTGGTTCAAACAGTGAAGCGAGGTCTAAAAAATGGGAAATTCATTGGGGAGAATTATGGGAGACAAAAATATAACATGGAGGAATTAAAAAGGGGGGGGGGGGGATTTTTCAACTTGAATGACCACCCTGTTTAAATTTGGATTTCCTCACCTCTAGCCAATCCGTGACAGCCAAGTCGGCAATAAGCAGCACCCTCAACCTCATCGCTCCACCCACTCATCTCAAAGCTCGTGTGTGATTGGTTAGTGGGGGGGACACCTGCTGTCTCCTCCCACCCCTTTCTCTGCTCCTCCCATTCGTTTTCCTGAGAAGGTTTGGATTTCCAGCGAAGCACAAACACAAATCATGGCTGCGTGACCTTGGGGGTCCGGTGAAGTCGTCACCGTCTTATCTCACAAAGTCAGAGTCGAGTGCCTTTCAGGGTAGCAGTTGACGTCCCCTAAAGCAGTGAGGTGCGGGCAGAGATTTAGGGTGGGGGTCTGGGGTTTTGCTTTTCTTAAGTTTCTTTAACTGGCATTGCATTTTCTGTTTTGGGGTCAACACCGCTTTGTGTTTTCAGGTTTGAAACTGAAGCCGTCTGCTCATATTGGAGCACCGAAGACCACCTTTAGGTGTCTAGAGGGTCGTAACCGTCCGTCTGTCCATCTTCGTTGTAATGAATCGGCCCCAAGACCCTGAATTTGCCTCCACTCACCTTCCTGACTTTAAGGCGCCTGATAAACAAGTTAGGCCAACATCGGACCCTGCAACATCCCTCTGTGTGCCCCCTTTTTGAAACGATCAGCTCAATCCGACGAATGAGTACATAAAAAAACAGCTGTAAGGCAACGTCCATAAGCAATGAGAAATATGCAAAAAATAAAGTCAAGCAGCAGTACCCCCGACACACAAGAGCCCCCTATACGTGCAAATAAAAATACACACAATGGGAAAAATCACTCGCCAGCCCCCCACAACCGTTAACGGCAGGTGACTGAATCGTCAAATGCCAGCCAACCCAGAAAAGTCGAAATCTTAACTGTAAAAAGTTGTCTCAGTCAGTCGGCGCCACTTTGTGAGCTCAGCTGAGTCCGCTAGAAATCCCGGAATGTGGAATGTGCGTCCAGAGGGACCTGCTGGCCTTTCTCTCACGGCCCATGCTGACCACTTCACTTCGCTCTTTTCTCTCCGTTTTTTTCCCTCTCCTTTTCAAAAACGGCGCAATTTATGCAAATTCTACCAGACAAAGGAAACCGGATGTCCCGCCTTCTGGGGGTGCCGCTGTCAATCACTGGTGGTGTGGACTACCGTTCACCCAGGGCAGGATCAGTCACTAGATGAGGTGCCAGTCCATCACACACACACACTGTGGGGTCCTAGGAGATGTTCACATGTCATAAGCGATTAAAATGTAAAACGTCAGGAAAGAATCCATTTAGTGATCTTTTATGTTTGGCGCGCTTGTTCATCAAGTGACACCCTTTAGATTATGTGACAAACGGTGCCCACCATCTGTGAATCCGCTCTTAGCATAATTATGGTATTAAAGTAATAACAGAGACCTGGCTAAATAACAAAGATGGCGACGATTGGCTACACATTATACAGTACAGGGAGGGGAGGCAGAACAGAAAAGGAGGTGGGCCTGCTGTTTATGTCAAAGAGAATTTAAACGCAAGGCCTCTTCAGTTGGGCAGTGGGCCCCGTCTTAGTGAGGACGTCTGGCTTCGACTGGACAGCTTTATTTTAGGAGTGTGTTAGAGACCACCGAATACAGACATCTTCTAGGAATATCAAAAAGGCAAATTTACAGGGGGATATTATAGTCGGGCGGCACGGTGGCGCAGTGAGTAGCGCTGCTGCCTGGCAGTAAGTAGACCTGGGTTTGCCTCCCGGGTCCTCCCTGCGTGGAGTTTGCATGTTCTCCCTGTGTCCTCTGGGTGCTCTGGACTGTGGGAGGAAACCGAAGACATGCAGGTTAGGTGCATTGGTGACCCTAAATTGTCCCAAGTGTGTGCTTGGTGTGTGTGTGCACGCCCTGCGGTGGGTTGGCACCCTGCCCGAGTTTGTTTCCTGCCTTGTGCCCTGTGTTGGCTGGGATTGGCTCCAGTAGACCCCCGTGACCCTGTAGTTAGGATATAGCGGGTTGGATAATAGATGAATGGATGGATATTATAGTCGGGGGGGGCTTTAACTACCTGAATATTAACTGGGATATCCTGGCAAATGGTGGAGCACAAGAGCAGGAGATTTTAGAAGTAAGCAGTGACTGTTTTATAACTGGGTATGTTAACGCGGGGTGAGGCCTGTCTGGATTGAGTGTTCAGTAATAATCAGGATAGAATTGAGGGTCTCGAGGTGATTGGATCACTTGGGTCACGTGACCATCATATAATACAATTCTCTTGTGTTTTAGGCTGCAAAGACTAAAATTGTGGGGCAAGTCTGCGGAGGAGAGACTGGGACGGTGGAGCAGATTGAGAAATGTGTCACATGTAATGCAGGACAGGGACAGACCAACATATCGAATTAATAGGAAATGTAAGAAAACTCTACAGTGGGTAATAAAGAGTTAAAAAAAAAGCTGCAAAGGAAAAAAAAAAACAGACGAGTAAAATGTATAAAGACTAGGAACTCCAATGTGAATTGTGGGGCCCTTGAAAACATGAGGGCAACCATTAAGAAGGGTATTAGAGAAGCTAAAAGGCAGTTTGAGAGGAATGTGGCAGATAAGGTGAAAGACGCGCCAAAGAGATTCTTTAGCAGTAAAAGAAGAGTCAAGGAGGAGGTGAAGTGCATCAGGAATAGTAAAGGCGGGTTAAAAGATACAGACAGTGAGATAGCGGACCCCCTAAACTTCACCAGTGAGCAAGTGGATAACCTCAGAGCAGTAACAGGGACTACTAAGGAGTGCTTTAGAAAGTCAAGAGAGAGAAGAGCAGCTGAGATTAAATAGGCTGACATCACACAAATCACCACAGAGGTCTTAAGGGGGCCAGCGAGTGCAGATAGAGACCCTTGGCACAGATTTAGGAAGTCACTGAGCACTGAGGAGATTCTGAAAGACTGGAAAATGGCAAATATCATCCCGTTATATAAAAAGGGTGACCGGGCAGATCAGAGCAACTACAGGCCAGTAAGCTTAACGGGCATCACAGGAAAATGAATGGAAGGAATTATTAAGGAGAAGATGGAGCAACACCTGGCAAGGACAGGACAGTCAGTCAGTCAGACAGTCAGGGAGGTCGTGTTTTACTGACAGGCTGGAATTCTATGAGGAGAGTGGAGGAGATGAGATGTTTGATGAGGACTTTCAGAAAGCATTTGATAAGGTGCCACTTGAGAGGGTGGGCATCAGACTAAAAGAAGTGGCAGGTCAGGGTGTGCATGGGTGCAGAATTGGCTCAGACACAGGAAGCAGTGGGTGATGGTGTGGGGGACCTCATCAGAACTGGCCGATGTTAAGAGTGGTGACCAGCAGGGGGCAGTGTGGGGGCCGCTATTGTTTTAATGAGCCTCGTGAAGAGGACACCAAGCTGGGAGGAAGAGCAGATGATGGAGAGGCGGACGAATCTTGACAGCACGCAGGAGCAGACAGATTTGTGGAGGGTGAAGGAGGTAGAAATGTGAGGTCTGAGGACACAGTGGGAGGTCTGAACGTTTAACAAGGACTCGCCAGATTTAGGACGAAATATTAGAAAAAACGTTGAAAAGGTTTGGCCTCGAGAGACAAACAAAGAGCTGACTTACACAGGCCACTGCCCAAAAATCAAAGGGGGGCTCCATAAAGCAGAAAGTCAAAAAGCAAAGCAACACACCAGGAGCCCCCCCCCCCCTTAAAAAAACTTACCACCGTGAGTGGACGTCAGCACCCTGCGGCGTTTACCAGCTTAGGTGGCAGGTGGCAGTGCCAGGGAGCCTCAGCCCATTTGGACTCAACACAAAGAGGGCAAGTCAAGGGGGGGGGGGGGGGGGGGCTCAGAGGGCCACCCTGAAACTCGAGTCTCGAGCTCCTGCCAGGCCTGCAAATCAAAACACAAGCACAAAGGGGAGCAGCCCGGTGACATTCATCAGAAAACACACCGTCTGAGAAAAGGGGAGAGGAACCCACAAAACCTCTGGCCCCAGGAAACTGCAAAAGAAACCAAAGGCTCTTTACATGCGGAGAGTTTTATTAACAAAACTTTCCAGAGAACAAGCAGACTGACAGCAAGAAGGGAGGCCTGAAATGACAAATCGCCGAAAAACCCAACAGCACCGTCCACAATCGTGTAATCGGAGTCGAAACGAAATCAAGAGGGTCGAAAAATCCAGAAAGGAGTCACAGAGAAACACAAGCCAAGGGGGTCAACGCCTGAGTGCCCCTCCTGCCAGGCATGTGAGCATATTAAGGGCAGGAGGTGAGGCGTGAAAAGATAATTCAATATATAAATAACATACAAAGACAGGGAGTGAAACAAAATAATACACAATAAATAAAATAAGAACAAAGGAAACCCACCCAATCACACAACATACAAAACAATATTTAAGTTAAGCAAAAACGCAGTCAAGTCTGGCATGAGGCACACAAACACAAAGTGGCACTGCAGGGGGCGTAGACCAGCCGTGTGCATGGTGGGACTGAGGGTTAGTTAGGGTTAGGGTGAAGCGCCACAGTCTGAGCAGAGATGGCCGAGTGAGGACCCTCCATCATGTCGTGGCTCAGTGCTGCCCCTCCGTGGTGAACCGAGGCTCTCACGTGTCTAATCTTCAAGTGACATATTGTGCCCCCCCCCCCCCTCAGTACCACACATACACACACACACACCCCAGTCTGTTTCAGGACCCCTTCCCAGTCTTCACAATTTTCAAAGGCTTTAAGTAAAGTGGCAGCATGTTGCACATTTATGAGCCAAAGGAAGTAAGAATATCAGGGTTCACAGGACAGGAAGGACCCTAAAAAGTGATTACTGCCTCAATCCACCAGAGGGCGATGTTGTTAGGGTCACCATCAATGCCGGAGTTCAGACACTAGAGGGCAATGCCATCATTTATTTCAGGTAGTACAACCCTTTATATATTATATAGCACCTTTCACATCTACCTACAGTATCTGCCAGTTATATAGTGCCTTACATATCTCTCACCAATCATGACACAGGAGAGTGGTGACATGTTGCATGTTGATTAGCTCATGCCACTAAGAATGTCACTGGCCTCTGTACATGGGACAATAACAAGCCTGCCAATCTATTTTATAGCACCTTTCACATCCTCCTACAGTATCTTCCACTTATATAGTGCCTTTCATATCCTTCGCCAGTCAGCAGTGACATGTTGATCAGCACGTGCCAGTAAGGGTGTCACTGGCCTCCATACACGTGACAATAGGGACACCATAAACCCACAATGCTGAGCCCACAAACATGTTTTTTGATAGCAATTCAAATGCCTTGAGGACCCCTAGTGGAGACTAAGGGGAAGTGCATTTAAGACTTAGCCTGACAGCCCCCCGAAGCAGTTGCAAGAATCGGGAACAAACTATGGAGTCGTGGAGTCGTAGTGGAAACACAAAAAGACCAGGGTGGGCTCACCAGAGGAGTGTGGGGGCCTCCTCCTGTCGTTTTTCTCAGTCCCAGCTCCGGGGTTACTACAGAAGCACAGGCTTCATTTGATATCGTTGTAATGACGTGGCTTTACAGGCAGTACAATCACAGACATCTTTAGGATGGCAGGGTGGTGCAGCGGGCGTCGCTGCCTTAATTCCCAGTCGTGTTCTCCATGTTTGTTCTCCTTGGGCTTGTGTGGATTTCCAAACATATGGAAAGATGTGGACAGTAAGGTGTTTGGTGTCTCCTCATTGGCACATGTCCTGTCATGAACGGGCACCGCATCACAGCTAACCGGTGAGCCAGGTTCTCAAAGTGCCATCTGCCCATCCCTTGGCTCTTGCTGGCCTGGCGCAGTCACAGCTCTCCTACAGACAGAGAGGATAAGCCCTCCCCCACCCAGTCCAGTGCCCCCGATGCCCACTCCATGTGTGTCACCTCGGTGGCATGAAATGAACAGAGGGACGGCAGTGTATATTGACCACAGTCTTTTATTACTACACATTGTATGTACAACATGAAGCAGGATGTCCGAGCAGGCAGGTGGGCATTGCCATGCCTGCCAGCTCTCCTGCCATTGAACACTCTTTGAATGTCACATGTCTTCTGCATATCAAAATGATATTTCTAAATGCCCACTTAGGCAACTGCTGCTTTTCACAGAAAATTTAACCATCGCCTAAGACAACACCAGACAAAGGATGACGGTGCCAAACCTGCAGCACCCGCCATCTGCTGGAGCAGGTCAGTGCCTGCTTGTGAGTGTGCGTGTGTGTGTGCCTACATGTGCGTGTGTGAGGTGGTGGCAGCGGGCACAGCTCCGTCACCAAAGAGGACATCAAAACATCACATAGCGACTGTTTGTCTTCATCTTCTCTGGAATCACCGGCGCCGTATCCACGTACTCGGAGTTTGCTTTCCGGTTGAGTGTCTGCAAGGCAAAGAGAAGAGGGGCACAGTTAGTCATTAGCCACCATTGGGCACTCCCTGTTCTTATATAGCACCCAGGCACAGAACTGCACAAGCAAATGGGTCTGTTCAAGTGGGACACAATCAGGACCTCTGTGGCACTGTGGGGGGCAGCCTCTATAAACAACAGACCCCCCCCATCTCACAGTGAGTGGGCCTGAGGCTTGAGAGGTGACCACCCAGCTGGGCACAGATCCTGGGAGCAGGACAGGGGAGCTGCGTAATCTGATTGTCACCCACAGCCTGCTCTGCGGCCGCATGCCAGCCATCGGGGACTCAAGTGCACATTGAAGCGAGTGTATGTGTGCGTATCTGGCTCTACAACTCGTCTTCTGGTGGCACTGTGTAGGGGTCTTCATCATCATCATCATCATGTCTCTACAGGCCCCATGCCGGAGGTTCTTGTGTCATTGACTTTAGTGCCACCTGCAGGACTCATCATGTTCTACATGTTTAGAAGGCCCCACACTCAAACACCCGTGTGCACAGCTGTAGTGCCACCTACAGCCCCCTGTGTATGCTGCACTCTAGTGCCACCTGCAGGTCCCCCACTGAAGGGTGTGCATGTTCTAGCGCCACCTTGAGTCCCACCTGGTTCTTCATATCTGCCAGCCCCACACTTAAGGTTCTGGTGCCACCTGTTTAATAAGCCCCATGTTTGCTTAGCTCTAGCGCCACCTGCAGGTACCCCACTGATGGTTTGTGTGTCTGTAAGCCGCGTGTGTGTGCGTGTGTGTGCGTGTGTGTGCGTGTGCAGTTCTCGCCGGGTTCTACACATTTTTAAACCCCACATTTGGGAGTGCAGTTCTAGCGCCCCCTACAGCCCATGGTGACGGCTCCTCTCCATATGGCTGTAGCGCCTCCTGCAGGCGTCTCCACTTTCTATATATGTTGCCTCTTCAAGCCCCACACTGAAGTGACTGTCTGCTTAGCTGTACTGTAGCGCCACCTTGAGTCCCACACTTAAGGTTCTGTGTATGCAGTGCTCTAGTGCCACCTGCAAGTACCCCACTGATGGGTGTGCATGTTCTAGTGCTGCCAACTGTTTTCTGGTCCTCTGTAAGCCCCAGAGTGTGTGTGTGTGTGTGTGTGTGTGTGTGTGTGTATCCCTGGCGCCACCTGCTGTTCTCCTCTGGTACTACATGTTTATAAGCCCCACATTTGTGGGTACAGTTCTAGTGCCCCCTACAGTCAGCTGGCTCTTTAACTGCAGTGTTGACAGACCCCCAAACTGAAGGAGTCTCTAGCGCCACCTACTTATCTCTCTGCAGTTTCTACATAATGCTGCCTCTTCAAGCCCACTCTGAGCCCCCCCCCCCCAGTTTACGTGACTCTAGTGCCACCTGCAGGTCTACCCAGCCTGTACATGAAGTGCCCACATGCCCAGCTCTTCTCCTGTATTTGCCATGCTTGGTGGTCTGCCCCCTCCAACCCAAAATGATGGTCTACTTACCCTGTAGACCAGGATGCTGATGATGACGATGACGGTGCACACCACCACAGTCACTGGCACGGCCATGAAGACCCAGTCCATGCTGTGCTCCTTGGCTGGACACGGTGGTCTTTCTGAAAACAGAAGAAGCAGAACAGCAGCGTTAGCTGGCAGGTGAGAGGCAGGCATTGGAGAGGTGCCAGGCTGCCTCAGAAACCGCAAGAAGGGGTTTTCTCGGTGGAGTTCAAAAGAAGCGTTTGATTCGCTGGTAGACACGTCACCGGGGTCACGTGACTCTCGCTCTGCTGCTTTGTTTTGGAACTCCGCGCCCGCGATGAAGGGGTACATGAAAGGCGAGCGGAAGAGTGGCTTGGCGTAGGTGGGCACATGTTCCACTGCTGGGCGCCTGCTCTCTACAAGGAACTCCCTATGTATCTGCTTTCGAGATACAAGCCTGGCACCATAAGAAGTTGGCATAAGAGGTTCACCATCCTTACCAGACACATAGATGAGGGTCCCGCTGCCCAGGCCTAGGCGGTATGGAGGCGGGTACAAGATCTCCACCTTGCACCGGTAGAAGTCTGTGTCTGCGCTGCTCAGGCCAGGCATGGTCAGGTCCAGTCTGTTGGCACTCGCATTCCCTTGGCAGCTGAGTGGCTCGTCACTCTCAAGGCTGGTGTTGGGCAGCTGGAAGGAGGACTTGCAGACGACATCTTTGCCTGCCAGGCCTCGGAGCAGGGTGACCCGCAGCTCCTGCCCTCTCCCTGTGTGGTTGAAGCTGCATGCCAGCTGTGCCAGTCCGTCACTGTTGGCATTCACACGGTAAGGCTGGTAGATATGGAGGGCTGAAAGACAAAGAGAAAACATCAGGGGTGGATGAGCCCACCCTCCGGCTCACTGGCTTAATGTGCCTACGCTATATAGTGGCTTATGGCAGGGAGGCTGGCACGTCTCGTCTCACAAAAGCTCTCTGTTGGATTCTGTGGCTTCCATATGGAAACGTCAGCCATCAGCAGAGAAAGCCAACCAAGCACCTGTGGTTTGTGACAAAGAGCACCGCGAAGCCACATCCTCACCGAGGACAGCCAGCTGACCGTCACCAGGGCTCCTTGGGGACACCACAGCTTGGCTCAGCTGAGGCCAAAGTGGCCACCACCATCAACACTTGAGAGAAATAAGCATCAGCCCATGTAGCGCCTTTGAAGTCTGGCAGGGTGAACGCCATGATGCCAGCTGAAGCTCACCCTCGCTCTTCTAATGACCCCAGAGAGCACCTTTATGGTGTATAGCGCCTTTCCCAATTCAATGTCCCTCCTCCCCCAGTCCACAACTGTCAATGTGACTCACTGAAGGTCAGAGGCTGGCATGGACCCTGCGGTCCGGTGCCTCAGCTGCTAAGCCACTCTGTGTGCCCCCCATTGCCCCCAGCCTAGTCTTAATCTTCCGAATCCTCATTTTTTTCATATTCAAAGTTGCCCCCACACCCCTATGCCACTTTGTGTGCCCCATCACCCCATCCCAGTCTTAATGTTCCTCATCCTCATTTTATCCATATTCAGAGTTGCCCCATGCCACTTTGTGTGCCCACCCAGTTCCCCCCAGCCTAGTCTTGATCTTCTTTATCCTCATTTTGTTCATATTCAGAGTTGCCCCCAAACCCCTATGCCACTCTGTGTGCCCCCCAGCCCAGTCTTGATCCTCATCATCATCTTCTTCATCATGTTGCCCCCCCCCCCCCCACTGTCGAGTCACTTACCGGCCGCCCTGCAGAGCAACACAGAGACGAGTGCCAGACGGGTGAATGCCATGCTGCTGATGTGAGCCGGCGCCGCTGCCACCAGGGCCTTATATGAGTCGAGCATGTTTTGGAAATCTTCATGCGTGACATCATGTGTGGTTTAGGATGTGAGAGGAAGCGTGCGCCATGCCAGTAATGCTTTTTAGGTTTAGAATAAGGAGCCGCGAACGGCTCGGCCCGAGCCCTGCTCTGCTAACCACATGGAAAATGCCGACGGCGAGAAATGAGTGCCGCGCTGCGGAGCGCTAGTGCCGGGCGGCCACCCGCCGTGCTGCATGGAGATTTCGAGGTTTGCGCCGAGCGGAGCTGAGCTCATCTCATTCACATTTGTCATTCTGGTTTTCACAATCTCATCATTTTTCCGTTTTCTGTTTTTCAATAGAAAGAATTTGAAATATGTGAAAATAGAAAGCCCTGAGCATGCGATTCTGACAAAATGATGAAGAGTCGAGCCGAGGGCCTCCATTTGTGTAGTGCTTGTCATTCGAGGGGCGCTGTGACGAGGACCTCTATGACCACAGTGGCTGTCATCATCGTCTTAACAGGGTGGGCGCTAGAAAGGGCCCTAAAGTGACTGTAGCGAGATTTAACAATCCACAAGAGACCCCCCAAATCTGTACATGGACCCCCTGCAGTCTCACCAAAGCACTGTAAGGGGGCGCAGAAAAGGGAACTGAAATCCCACCAACAGTTCACCCATACCTGGTGGGCAGATCTGGACAGGACCCCAAGGCTGGCACTCCTGTGTCAGAGCAAAAGGTCAAATAACAAAAAGTGGACCACCTGGGCAGGCTCCAATGGTGGGCACTAGAAAGGGGACCCTAAAACAAACCAAAATACATAAATAGAGTCCGGGGAGAACACTGTGGCCGGGACCACCCTAATGATCAGCCTCTGGACTCCAGACAGGATTCCAAAGTGGGCACTCGAAAGGTGTGTAGACCCTGGACAGGACAATATGGTGGACCCATCGTATCAGAGTGGTAGAGCAGAAAAGACATTGGGCAGACACTGGACCTCCTGGGCAGGCTCCAATGACGGGCACTAGAAAAGACCCTAAAGGGAACCCAAGTACCAACAAGTAATTTAGAGGTTAACGGCGGGTGGAGTCCTCACAGGACACTTCGGCTCGGCTCCCTCCATCAGTGGGTGGCACAGGTGTGGTCAAACTACAGTCAGCCTGTGGACCCCGGACAGGGCTCAATGGTGGGCACTACAAAGGTCCCTAATGTGATCCTACTGAGTTCCATAAAAGACCCTGCTGTCAACTACACCACAAATCTGTAGGGTCCCCCTGCCCTCTGACAGAAGGGGCCTCACCAAGGGCACCATAAGGGGGCCCTAAACGGAACCTAAAAACTGCAAAGCAAGTCACTTGTAACCAGTGGGTGGCATCTGGGGAGGACCCTTCAGCTCGGTCCGCTCTATCAACAAGTGAGGACAGAAGCGGGCAAACTGCACACAGCCTTTACCCGCTGGCCAGAGTCCAGTGTTGGGTACCAGAGAGGCACAAGTGACCAAACTGCAAGTCACACGGCTGTCCCTTCATGCTGATAGGCTCTCTGCTTGTCCTTTAGCAGTGATGGCAACAGAAAGGCGCCATACACAACAAAGGGTCTGTCAAACAGGACCCCACTCCAGTCACTATGGGAGGGTCCCTCAGAATGTAGAGTCTGGAAGGTGGGAGCCCTGGTGGGATCTCTCAAAGAGGGTCCCACCATTTGCAATACAGAGGAATACTAAAGGGGTCTGATGGGACCTCCCATTGGAAGCTATGAAGGTGTGGACACTATAGAGGGTCCCTAAAGGGGTCCCAATATAATCAGCACTTCAATTGTGTGGATGGGTCTCACAGTGGACCCTTGGAGAAGACCTTCTGACAATCGAGCTGAAAGGGTGGACAATGGGCACCCCGCCAGGTCCACTGTGGTCAGAGAGATGGCCGTCCCTCTCGCGGGGTCTCCTGCTCTAACAAGGGGCAGTCCAGGGAGAGAACTCTTAACATGGAGAGACCCCCCAAAGCCTGACCTGTCGAGAGTCCAGAGGTGTTCCCCCCATGATTCAGGGGCCTAAAGGACAAGTGACCTCATGTTGGACCCAAAAGTCCCCATTGAGCTCAGCTTTAATACCAGCAGGTGGCAGCATTGCAAATCCCAAAGGGACTCCACTGTGCCCAGTATGAGAACCCTCAAATGCCCAGCTGGCCCCACGTTGTCAGTGTGGTGACGTTCATTTACTTCATGCCATGTTCTGGTCCTGATGGCTCTGCAATTATAGGTGCTGGTGCCACAGTGTCAGTCAAGTACATTGGCCTGGCCTCTCAGTTTCAGTCCTTTGAAGTGCCAGCTGCTGCCAGACTCTGGCGACTTTGGTCTGCGCGCAGTCAGACGGTAGCACACGGCAGTGTCAATGCCAGCAGTGCCTGGGGACTTGCTATTTCTTTGGCAATGTCAGTCAGCCAACTGCCCTCCCTCTGCTGTCACTTGAGTAGATGCCACCCTGTGTGCCCCCTGACTTGTACCTGCCATTTATTTCTGTCATTTTGTTTTTTCGGGGTCACACTTATGCAATGTGATGCGATGTGACAAATCGGGGCCTGGCGTGGTGGCGGTGGTGGCTTTGATGATGACAGCGTATTTATCTCAGGCTCAGTTATTTTCTTTTCTGCTTAACAGTTCCTAATCTGGTGAGCCGTTTCCGCGACTTACAAAATACACAACTTTGTGGTTTTTGGGTTTTTGCAGAATCGTCAAAATAGATTTGTGTCAGTTAGGCAACTGGGGGAAACGTGCAGGGCGCAGACTTTGAGGGGCACAGACTGTGATGGGCGCTGGCACACACACGCACAGCCCTGCCGACCCCTCAACACCAGTGGGAGCACCGGTAGACACCCTATATAGCGCCTTTCACAGACGGCCATCACTAAAGACCAGAGGATCAGACAGGAGTGGGTGTCACACATAGGGGGCACCATCTGTTGGTCTTTCTAAAGCTTCGCCATCTTTTAAAGGCACTAAATGAAAAGATTTGGGGGCTCCAAGCCACCCTAAAGAGCCTGAATTGGACCTGACCTCCAGATTGACAAATCCCCTTTTTTAATTGTCTCAGCGGCCCACCAATCTGGCACACCATGTGAATCGCAGAGATCTGGGGGCAAGTCGTGTAAGCATGCCTGACTGGCACTCTGTGCCACACTCCCTGTCTTGCCAGGCCAGAGGTTATCTGAAGGTATCCCCGGTGTGTGACGACATCTCCAGATGTTCATGGTGCCCGCGCCTCTCAGCTGCGTTTTCTGAGACTAAAGTCCATGCAGCTCTTCAAGCCACCATCTGGTGAGGGTGACACACACACACAGCGCCAACCTGAAGGTGAACTGAAGTGTGTGGTGCCCACGTGTCCAGTGCAGCATTCATGTGTTGAGCAGAAATTCAGACAAAGCGAGAATCAGACCCGCCTGCACCCAAATGCTTGTGGGCTCACCTGCCCCAGACCAGCCTGCCTGCACCCAAAATCAAGGAGCAGCCGCCAGGAGCCGAGGCCCAAATTCACCAGGAAAGCGGACGGGCAAACCCCCGTGGGCAAAGCGCCTCAATTCATGAATGGGTTTAGTAGCAAAAAATGAGAACAGATGTCAAGATGAGAGAAGAAAGTCCTGAATGAATAAAATGAGGTCATCGGGCAACTGGGACCATCCCAGCAAGCATCGGGCACAAGGCAGGACCACCACCTGGGCAGGTGCCAGTCCAACACAGGGGGGCACACACACAAAGGCCAAAATCCACAATCCCAGAAAGAGAATCAAACAATGAGTGGGACTGACACCTCAGTGAGGGTCTGAGGCCCTCGTTGTAAAGGCAAGGGGTGGGCAGCAGCATTGGGGGGCTGGGGGGATTCAGCAGACAATGAACTAAAAGATACAAAACATGACAAAAGAAAACAAGACAAGTGACACTCGATAAAATAATTCAAGAGAAAGAAATGTCATGTCATGTGGACAATGGTGTGAGGGGCTTGAC
>JANRMT010062814.1:1516389-1538007 GCA_026402145.1 Polypterus bichir lapradei
GGGGGGAAACAAGACCTTGGTGGGGTGACAATGAAACCATGAGGGACAGGACAGGGGGTGCAGTGACATCAAGGGGGGGCACTTAGGTAAAAACACAGTGGGGCAGACAAGCAAACAGGGAGATGGGGGGATGCAGAAATACCCAGAAAGAGGGGGCTTTTGTACAAAGTGGTGACACAGCCACATGACAAAGGGACAAATGGGGATTTGAACAGGGGCGGGGCTAAGACACCTGGAAGGAGGAACCAGGATTTAAATATAAAGGGGGGGGGGGGACAATGGGACTGGAAACAAAGACCCTGGGCACCAAGATGGGGGGGCAGTAACACTGCGAGGGACAGAGGACAGTGACACTAAGAGGGGCGAGAGTGAATCACTGTTTAGACGCTGGGTGACAGTACTGGGTGGCAACTCTGGGTGGCACAGCTAGGTGACAGTATCGGGTGACACTACTGGGTGACCTTACTGGGTGGCACCACCGGGTGACCTTACTGGGTGGCTCCACTGGGTGCCCTTACTGGGGGACACTACTGGGTGGCACTGCTAGGTGCTTGGACACACCCCTCCCTGCCAAGATGTCAGCCAGGTCTCAGCTGTGTCACCTGCCAGTATGCCAGAATCCCCCAGGATGACCCAATAGTGCCCTTTTCAGGGATTCTGTGGCCTGCGGTCTTTACCGCGCTTCACGGGGGTCTGCCTTTCAGCTTTCACTGCCACTGAAGTGGAGTGCCAATTCGGAAACACATCTCTCAGCACTTCGTCACCAAGTTTCCTGTTTCTTTGTGCCTTTGATGTCACCGGCGCTTTACTCAATTGGCTCATTGTAGAGCCGTGGCAGGTGCAGGGTGACCACTCCTGCCAGGACTCGGTGGCCAGCAGGTCCTGCTGCACCTATCCCGCTGTTACTGCTACTGCAGCACTTGACTGGTTAGTCGCCCAGCCCCTGGTGACCGCTGCTGCCCACCGCGCTCCATGCCCGTTTGCTTCTACCTTCTAGTGCCCCCCAGTGGCTTTGTGCTCGGTTGTTTTCTGTCACTTTTGACTTCCAGTGAAGTTGCCGTTGGCAGCAGTCCTAACGCCTAACATCTTCTTTGGAAACTGGTGAAGTGCAACGTGTGCCACCTCTTCATACACCGTCAAGAGGCTCTGGTGGGCGCAGCAAGTCATCGTTCCACAGAATCCCAGTGGTTTTCTTATGTGCTGCTGCAGCTTCTGAGCTGTGCCCGCTAATCTTGATGGACGGCCGTAAGGCCTGGACAGCCAGGGAGATGGGCTACCTGGCCTCAGTGCCAAATGCCAACCAGATGTGTGTGAGTGAGTGCCCAGCACCAGCTCTTAAGAAGTCATCAGAATCAATGACTGCTAAGAGACTTGAACCATATAGCGCCTTTCACTGATGGAAAAGGGTCACTGCCGGTGGTGGGCATGAGCAAGTGACCAGCCTTGAAGTGAGGGTCAGCCTGTGGTTAGCAGTGACATCACACAGGAGGATGAGGCAGTCACTTAAGCCTGGCAAGAAACAGAATCACATCCAAACCATGGAGACCGCACCACGAAGCAGAGGGTGGTCCGACCGGTCAGTGCAGCCCCCCAGTGTGAGTGAGTGCTGCGTCCTTTCCTCAAGGCTGTTTTTAAAGGTTGTCACTCACAAATGTCCTCATCCTGAAGCACTTTGGTGCCCACCTGTCTTAGGTTCTTACTGATGGGCTCAGCAGCACTGGTGGCAGCAGTGGGATTTACTCCTTAAGTCAAATAAGCCCTGGAAATGTCACCCACAACATGGAGCAGGACGACGATGGCTGTGACTACTGACCGCATCGGTGGTCCTGACGTACAGTCCTAATGGGATCAGTCTCACTGCTAACACCACACGTCACGAAGTTGGTCACAAAACTCACGAGACAAGCCCACACTCGGCCAAACTGGGGAGTCACAGGGACTGGCAGGAGGTGAATCAAGAAAAGAGAATAATAAATGAAGCCGGGCACCCGCAGGCTGATAGAGCACCTTTCTGACAGGCACCATGGCACATCACCTCCCAGCTGATCTAATAAGGGACAGGTGGCAGTGGGCATGCTGACCAGGAGAAAGACTGACCAGCAAAATGAGAGTGGAATGGAACAGGAAGGGGACAGCGCATGGGGACAGAAAAGGCAGGTCAGCAAAGAGAGTGGACACGGTGTGCTGACCAGTAAAGGGAAAGAAATGGAGGAGCTTGTGAACCAGTAAAGAGAGTGGACACAGTGTGCTGACCAGTAAGGGGAGTGGCCAGGGCATACTGACCAGTAAAGGCAAAGCAATCAAGGAGTGTGCTGACCAGTAAAGACGGCGGTTACTGACAACAAATGAGACTGGACAGGGTGTTCTGACCAGTTAAGAAAAAGTGGCCAAAGAGTGCACTGACAAGTAAGGAGGAGGCACAGGCAGGTATTGTGGACGGCACAGGCTGGCCAGTTCACCGAGGGCTCGGCCAGAAGGGGCTGAGGTCACAAAGCCTGCTGACTGACACTCTGAGTTGTCACCTCTGGGATCTTGGAGCACTGCTGCCCTCTGCTGGCTGGACTGGTGACCTCCGTGTTTTAGTCTCCAGTGTCAGATGGTAAAGTGAGGACAGAAGGGGGCCGCCAGGTTTGCTGACCTCTAGCAGCGGGCACTTGATGGGATGGCCGAATATGGCATTTAAAGTCATGGGGTGACCGGTGCCGCCTGTGGTTGCTTGATATTAAATTTATCTCACACTCTTTCGTTGGCATTGGGTGTCACCCTGACACACGGCAGGCAGGTGACAAAAGTAGGTCACACCACAAAGTGTTTACTTCTGCTACTCGCCCTTCCGGTGCGCTGAGGTCACACAAGACCACCCGCTTGGGCGACTCTCATGTCGCTCTTTCATGGCACAAAGCTGGTCTTCTTCACTGGCAGGACTTGCTGAAAGTGTCTACCTGACCTCAGTCACTTGGGGGGACCACACTGCCCAGTCGAGCTGAGCTGGGGACCCCGAGGGACAGGAGGAGGATGACGATGACTTCAGGGAGTGCCGCGTTACATGACAGTGACATGCAGCCTGACTCTGCGGGTTTGGGCTTCCTGAGTCGGCCGAGTCACACTTGCCACAGGACGTCTTGTTTTTCACGTTGGAGGCTCACAGAGTGCTGACGCCGAAGGTACAAAACAAAAGTGCCTTCCCAGAAGTCACAGTCACCTGGAGGCCATTTGTCACTCTGTTTTGCATTCTACTGAAGATGACAAAATGTCAGCAAACGTCACAGCTGTGGTGCTGAGCTGCCACTTCAGAGATGGTGCCAAGGCACAGATGTGGTGCCTGAGATGCCCAAATGGCTTTTTCTCCAGCAGGATGTTCAGTCATCTTCAATGTCCAAGATCGAGAGCGGCCTGAGCAGTGGACAGCCAGTTGGCACACTTGTAGCCAGGCTAGCAGCTGCCCAGTGCCACTTGAGAGGGGCACACCTCAATTCAGTCACTTCTGGATGCCCCACCACCCTAACTTTGCCTCATTTTGTTGTCTGTCGTGATTCAGCTTCTCAATTACATCAAAGTGTCGCTCCACAGATGAGCTCCAGATCAAAGTGAAGTGGCACAGGTGGCACCGGCGGGCTTCACCCGGTCATTTGAATAAGAGCAGGCTCTGGGCCAGGGGCAGGCTGTGGTCAGAAACAGAATCACATCCACACCATGATGACTTCACTCAGGTGGGCAATCAGCTAACCCTTTTCTAAAAGAAAGGAAGACCAGGGGGCATTAAAAGGGGTGGTGGTCAGTGCGCCCAGCTCCTCAGCATGAAGGCCATGGCCTTGAGTCCTAATGGCTGCGGTGTGTTGGCACCCTGCCCAGGGTTTGTTTCCTGCCCTGCGCCCTGTGTTGGCTGGGATTGGCTCCGGCAGACCCCCGTGACCCTGTAGTTAGGATATAGCGGGTTGGATTCTGGATGGATGGAAGTCCTAATGGTGTCTTCTTGCCTCAGTTGCTTACCGAGGGGCTTAGCATTACTGGTGTCAGCAGTGGGATTTAATCCTTGAGCCAACAAAGCTGTGGAAAATGACAGCCGCACCATGAAGCAGGACAATCATCTGTGACAATGACGACCAGCTAACTGCACGTGGCCAGGCTAGTGGACCTGACAGTCTCATGTAAACTTGGGAGAAACCCCACCACTGCCACCAAATGTCACAGGATTGGGTACAAAAATCACAGAACAAACTCAGCAATGCCAGTGTGGTGTCTGCGCTGTGGTCCCCTTTGGTGGCACAGCAGCCAAACAAACTTAACAGGAAAGACCAGAGCACCCTGGAGATGCTGTGAAGAAGAGGATGGTGGCAGACCTGGGCGCTGCCTGGGTGCCGGCAGATGGCACACGCTGCTTTGGGTCTTGTTCTTTATTGAATGCAAGGCAGACTCAAGCGCCACACGCGTCCCTTTAGTGACCATCAGACGAGAGGAATGTGGACAAAAAGAGACCCCCCACCCCCGTCTCTCGACATGCCTCCACTCCCAGATACATTGCAGTGCAAACACGAGTGCCAACCAGAGAGGAGCCTTTGGAGCCACACAGCCCTCACCCAGTTCTTCAGTGGGAATGCCAATGAATGTCAATCCCTGGCAGAGCGCAGGTGGCATCAGTGCCGCTTCTGACTTCTCTTAGTTTCTATGCACCCTGCCAGATATGGTAGCTGTCACCCGAGCTGTGTTCTTCTCAGACCAAGGTGGCACCTTCTCTGGAGCGTGAGCCTGGCACATTGGCACTTTTAATAGCCCACCCGTATCGTCTTTGTGCGTTTTGTCTGCTTCTCCCTGGCAGTTTCCCAGTGTCAGCTGATCTGCCTGGCATCACAACATGATGCGTGATGAGTGAACTTCACAGACCACAAAGCTCTGGCTGCAGATGCCATCAGGAGGAGACGCCATCTCATTCCACCAGGGTGTACCCGCTGCTCCCTCCTGACGTACTCTTTAAGTTCACCTTGAAACATCTGCACACTGCACGTTTATCGATCGATCAGTTGGCCGTTTTGATTCATTGCTCGTTTGAACTTGTCTCGTCAAGCCTGAGGTTTTTGATGGATCCTCTCTCTTGAGAAGCATTTTGCATTTTTCAGATGTTTGAAGTGCATTTTGAACTCTTACCGCCAGGGCCCCATTGTAGGTCTGCGTGGCTGCCTGGGGTGAGGCCACATGTGGGTGGGCCAGTGAATGTCCTGGTCTGCTCAGTGGGACTCTTCACAAGTGTCAGGCCTTCTTTTGCCAAGTTGGTGACACTGCGTGACACAAACGTCAACGTCACTTTCTGTTCTGTTTTTTAACGCTTGTTTCAGTTTAATAATGTCACACTGCTCTGAGTCGGTGACATACAGCAGAGCCCTAGGAGGAGCGGTTTGAGCACAAATGGACAAGGGGGCCGAAGCTGTCTGAAATTAAAAAGGGTTCTCCCCACTGAACTGGCATTCGTCTTTAGCCAATCAGCTTGAAGGTTACCCTCTGACATCACCCGTCCATCCATTCATTCTCTCATCTGGTCACTGGGGCATCGGTCTAAGCAAAGCCTGCCACCTCCTCTGGGGGGATACAAGGCGATCCCAGACCAGCTGAGGGATGCAGTGTGTCCCCCAGTGTCTCCAGTGTGTCCCCGAGGCAGGAAGGTGCACCACCTCCATATAAAGTTTGAGCTCCTCCCCCCATCTCTAAGGCTGAGCCCAGACCCCCCCGTGACTGTATGTGTTTCCAGTCACATCCCACAGCTCGATGGACTGGTCTTCAGCAGGACCGAGCACTTGACTCTAACCTCCTGCTCCCCTCTTCCCTCACTTGTGAACAAGACTCCTCTGCATGTGGCAGCACCTCATCCGTAACCTGGAGAGGACATTCCCCCCCCAGACATGGAGGTGCTGCCCCTCATCCCAGACCACCCCAGTGCACAGCTGCTGTCACACCCTGATGAAGCCGGCAGGACCACCACACCAGCAAAGAGCAGAGGAGCAGTTCTGAGGTCACCACACTGGACGGCATCCACTCCAGAATTAGTGGCAGAGGGCAGCCCTGGCAGGAACAAGTATAACAGAAAGGGACTGAATACCCCACAAGAGCAGGCCTGGCACAACCCCCCAGCCCACACCACATGGGACAACGTCATGAACCCCTCAGAATCCTTGGGATGGTAAAGAGCTGGTCGAGTGTTCTCCACCTGGGGTGAAGTCTCCAGGAAGTGAAGTTTGGCCACCAGATGGACATTTCTTCTCAGAAGCCTGGCACAGGCCCTCCCATGAGTCTGAGAACCGAGACCCCTTCTATCATTGGAATGCACCCCCGGGTCCCTTTTCTTAAAGATGGGGACCACCAGCCCAGTTTCCCGTCCAGAGGTGCCATCTCTGACCTCCACGCCATATTGAAGAAGAGTGCCAGTCATGGAAACCCAACGACACCGAGAGCCTTCAGGGGCCCAAGGAGAGTGTCAGTGACCTCCACTCCAGTCCCCTGCCTCGGCTGCCTCCATGGAAGACAAATTGGTGGGATTTAGGAGGCCCTTCCACCTCCCGACTACACCCCCTGATGCCATGAAGGGCTTATCTTGCCCACTGCCTCAAGGCGCTATACCACCGAGGGTCTGAGCTGAGCTCCAAATCCAAAGCAGACACACAAAGAGCACACCAGCGGACGTCACGTCAGCTTTATTTAGGTAGCAGGGTGTCGTTACAAAAGACGTTCTGTCACCGAGAGCTGGGCACAGTCACCAGTTCGTCCCTCCAGACTGGACACAGTCCCTCACTTCACCATGGCTAAGGGTCCATCCAAGACTTGACTGGGCATGGGGACTGCCTGAGGACACCCTTATGTCACCAATCCCTACGTCAGTCGTGGACGCCGCTGCCCGTCCACACGGGTCATTCTGGCTGACCTCACATTTCTATGAAGTGGCCAGGTGCTTCTGGACGGCTCGGTGCGTAAGGATGTGATGGGTGGCACTGAGGTAGCGGTGGGCTCCAGCTGGTCTGAAAAGACGTGCATGACGACTGCTGCACAAGCACTCTCAGTGCTCTTGAGAACATGGGGGCTGATATTTGGTGTGGCATGTGCCAGCCTGAGCATGTGACCTTCTATGGGCATACCCCCCTCCGGCCCAGTCAGTCCACTGTCTGCTGCTGGGGCGTGGAGAAGAAGATGACTCGCAGTGGCACCATAAGGGTACAAATCAGTCTTACACAGGATTGGGCATGGAGGTGCAGTCAGTGGGCCCGAGTGAAGGCCCCACTAGCGGCGGGTGTGATAGCAGTTGGGGTGGACGACGCGCTGCTTCTTCTTCTGCTTGCTGGGCATGTTCATGTAGTCGTTCTGCATCTGTTTGCTCCTGGTCAGCTTTACCTACAAGTGGAAGGAAGAAAAAGAGAAGAGTTGTGTCAGAGTGCCACCCGAGCTGTCATACCCACGCCCACCAGGCCCAGACAGACGGAATACTCACATAACTCACAAACAAAGCGACGGACGTGATGAGGCTGTAGAGGGCAAGGAAGGCCAGCAGAATCCAAAGTGCCAACTGTAATGGTCCGTCGCTCCTCACATCTGGGCATTGGGTGCAAATCTTCTCTTCAGCTTTGTCTGAAACACACAGCAGACATGAATGAGTCTCCTGGCATGGCCTGGGCATCAAAGATGGAGGCCCACCCTGACTTGATGAATGACCCCCCTGCCAAGCCCAGGTCATCAGGAGCGGGCGGATCTGCTTCTCAAACTGCCAGAAGGGAAGGAGGTGAGGGGACGGGGGACGGGGGTTCACATGGACATTATGAGGACCACCCAATGGGACCGCCTGGATTATATTGGCATGTTGCTCATTTATGGTGGACTCACAAAGTCTTCAGACCCCTTCACTTTGTGGATTTCATCGGAAACAGAGAAAGTTGACAAAGTGACAACATGTGACCAGAAGAGTTGGCAAAGTCATTCAGAATCAAAAAACTGGAAATTGTCCTTGCTGGACGTATTCAGAGCCTGTACTGTGGGGGCTCAGGGGTCTCCTGTCTGCCTGAATTCTCCTTGAGACGATTCCAGAACTTAAAATCATTCTGAGAGGCCCACCTGGGCCCACAGGCAGAAGGTTCTACATTTCATAAACACCAAGCCATGAAGTCCAAGGGGCTCTCCGTGGCGAGGACACATCAGGACAAGATGATCAGAACATTTAAAGGAGCTCAGTGGCCTCAGTGACTGTGAGATGGAAGACATTTGGAGCCACCAGGACTCTTCCATGAGTTGACCATCTGAGCAGACTGTGTGACTTCCTTGGTCAGGGATGTGAGCTTTGGAAGCCCCCTGCTTAGACCTTGAAGGAGGGAGGACCACCTCAGCAGCACTCAGGTGTTTATGGTGGAGTGACAAGATGAGTAAGAGGCCCAGTGAAGACCACTGGGCTGTGTATGGTGGGGACAGGAAGGTCGGTCAGAACTGAGGGAAGGACGAATGCAGCCACATACAGAGAGGACCTTGAAGAAAACTCCACAGGTGATGCCACCTGACAATTAGGTGAAAGGTCAATTACCTGAAGCACAGAGCCAAAGACAACACTGGAGTGGCTTTGGGACAAGAGTGTCCTCGAGTGGCCCGGCCAAAGCCCAGACCTAAGCCCCCTGTGTGGAGAGACCTGAAGATGGCCGCTCACTGACGGAGCTCAAGAGGGTCAGAATGGGATCAGCTGGCCAAACCCAGGAGTGCAGAACCAGTAGAGACTCACCAAGTTCTACAAAGCACTGGAGTGAGCGTCTGAGTGCTTCTGTGTGGGGTCTCAGGGTTTGATTTTTTAACAGATTTACAAACCTTTCTGGTCCTCACTCTGTCACGATGGGCTACTGAGGTCAGGCTGATGGGCACCAATGGCCAATTCCTCCATTTCAGTGGAAAAGTGGGACTCTGCTGTGACGGTTTGTGTTTCTCCCTGTGATCGTCCCCCCCTCTCGTCTTTGGTTCACGCACACCGCCACTGCTTTTCAGCTCTCGCTTTTGCAGTGTCCTCGTTTGTCACTCACTTCCTCGTTCAGCTGCTCTCTCCACAGGTGCAAAGTCAGCGTTTGCAGTGCATTCAGGTTGGCCTGACTGGTGGCAGACTGGCAAAGTGACAAAACCAAACAACAAAAACATTTGGTTTCCTGTATGGAACAAAGCGGCGTAGACGAGCAAGAAAACAAAACACACCAGAACTGGGAAGATGAAAATGTCAAGTGTGACCAGAGAGCAGGCTTTTTAAACGTCACGGTAAAGAGGACGCCGGTGACCAGCAGAGCCTCGCCAAGCCGAGCCGAGTCACCTCTCAGACCCTTTAAAAAAGAAACAAAAGTCGGCCGTGACACTCAAACCGTCCCACCCGACTTCAGGGGGTGACAGATGCCACTGCCTCACGGTCCCCTCCTGTCTGCTATGGCTGACCCATTGTGACATGCCTGGCACTTTAGGCCTTGAAGTTGTGGCCGTGACGCTTTACTCTCTTTGGCCTTGTGCTCCAGGTGAAGGTGCCACACTCAGGTGGGACGAGACAAGAGTGACACAACTGGGGGACGTCTAGCACAGGACGGCCCAGTGGCAGAGGTGACGTCACCCTTTAATATTTGGAGACTCCACAGTTCAAGCACTGGGCGCTGCCAGTAGCGGAGGATGCCATCTTCATTCCTCGTAACTAAGGACGGAGCTTTGCCTTTGTTCTCTCATCGCTGGAAGTCAAAGACGAACCTTACAGGCAACGGGACGTCCATCAAGGAGCAGCTGAAGTCTGCAGGACGCGGGTCACCTCTGCTGGCTTCGCCCGATGGGCTTCTAGGGTTCTGGTGGTCCTGCATGTGCTGACTGGCATGCGACACGTGACGAGCCTCTCCGGGACAGACGTCGGTTTTTGGTTTTAGTAAAATCCCAAAGAACAAAAGGAGGCACAAAAGAAAAAGGGGCACAGCCAATGAAGAAGCTCAACGGGAGGATGGGGGTCCTGACTTTCAGGCGAGGTCGGCCTTGGAGACCTTTGGGACAGTGTGTGTGTGTGTGTGTGTGTGTGTGACTAGTGACAGGTCCATAAGGACGTCTGCCAGTGACACACCTGAAGGGATCAGCACTGTGTGCCACTCGTCAGTGTCCTGACTCGTGGGGGTCCCACCTGAAGTGGTCCTGCCATGGTCACTATGGTCACTCCGCAGAGAAGAGTGGGGGTCCTCACTTATGGTCCTGGGGGGGCCGCAGCCACTGCATGTTTCCTAACCTGAGGACATACAACACATGACGGATGGCATGTAACTGCAGGACCCGGCGTGTTGGTGTGTCTAGCTCAGGGGTCCTCACCTGTGGACCTGGGGGGGCCGCACTGGCTGCAGGTTTTCACTTTTGGCTTTCACTTATTGCGATTCAGGACCCCTGACTTGCCGATTTTAGGTTAGAGTTGAATTGTTTTGTGTCTTCTTCAGCTGCCATCAGTCAACAGGGAGGTGCCACCAGCTCTTTGGCTTACGTGCCCCCATTTACAACAGAATCTCACTTAATAGAAGTAAACGAGGGAGCAAAAGGGAGGGTCCTGAAGTGTCGATCTGCGGTGGTCCTCCAAACACCTGGATGATGTCCTCAGAGCAGTGAAGTCGGCACTTGAATTAAAATGAACGCACCAGCAAGCCCTGGAGGAGTTCAGTACCGGGTGACCCTATTAGCTTTAGACAATGAGTTAGGAGGGAAAAGCTGCAGCCACTGCGGACCACCAGAACCACGAGTGAGGACCCCTGCTTTTCAGCAAAGCACAAATATTCAAAGGATGAAAACAGAAAGGCCAAGAACCCCTCAAAGTCCGACGAGCAATGCTTCCCAACTCCTGAGCCTTCTCCGCCACTTTCAATTGGCTCTCAGGAGTGGTGAGGTCAGGGTGGCCCCGCCTCCTGCGGCTCCACCCACGAAGAATGAGGCACAGACAGCACATAATTATAAGACCAGTAGGCGTATGGCGAAGACACGAACAACAATAACGCAAAAGCAACGACGCAGCATGAGACGCACGTCATGTCACGCTAACGAGGGCTCCATATTTGTACCTGCGGAGCCCTCTGGAGGACAAAGCAGTGCGTCCCTCCGTCCCTTTCTCTTAAAGGGGGCACCTGAGCCCAGCCCCTTTTTGTGGATTTGCACAGCTTTGGCCTTTTACAACGTGACGTATGCAGATTTGCATAAACCCGCCGATCCCAATCTAGCGGCTCTCCCATTAACATCCTGAAGGTCCAGAAGTCTGTGGAGGCTCGCTGGCTCGTCACCACGTCTCCTCCACCAGGGTCCCGAGAATTAAAACATAGACACAAGCGGTGGGCTCAGCCTTGGGGATCGAGGGGCGAGGGCAGACGTTCAGGAGGAGCTCAAAGTCGAGCCGCTGCTCCTCACCAGCTGAAGGAACTGGCAGAGGTGGGTTAGGAGGGTGCCACCCCCAGGCGCCTCACCGCGGAGATGTTGTGGTTATGGCCAACCAGGAGGAGACCCCTGAAGAGATCAGATCGACGTCCCCCTAGTAGTGGAGGTAAAGTGACACCTTAGGTGATGCCAATTGGTGTCATTTGTTGCTCGTGTGGTCCTGTCTGGCACTCTTGAGGGTGACGAGTTCATTTCTGACATTCGTTTTCACTGCAGTGACGGCTGCTACCACGTTGGTGGGACGCTGCCGCCGTAGTTAGGGATGGAGTCACGGGGGTCTTCCTCAGACTTAGTTCCCACTCGGCCCTTCACGTTTTGGTCTTCTGCTGTCAGACGCCCACCTCCCTTGGTGCTCCTCGCTTCTCGTTGGCTTTGTGATTTCGTGCTCTCCTTGTCACGCCAGTCACCCGCCTGCTCCGCCCCATCTTGAATTACACAAACAGCCCGCGTCACCAAACGTGAAGATCTGCAGATTCCACTGGCGGCCTTTTGGATTTGGCCCACCAGCTCTCGCCTCCTTTGTGACTGTGGTTTGAAATGAAGGCCTTCTGAATGAGCTGCTTCTGAGCAGAGGAGGAAACCATCAAACCACCGATGAGACCACCTGGTGACACCCCGGCCACATTCACCTCTGCAGTGCCTTTCACTGCTCCACTCCTGGCTCTATAAACCTCTGATTCCTCAAGAAGCCCACAGAGTGACTGGAGGTCCAGGGGCACCCTGGCAGACGTTGGCGTCAATGTGCTCCCCTTTCGCCGCTCACCCTTCATCACCCAAACATTGGCTCTACTTGGCTTTCTCCTGCTGGGTCTGAATGGGCTACACCGGCCCACCAGGGACCACCTTTCCAAGTATGCCTGTTCTTGGACAGGTGAGAGAAGACCCCGGACATACTGGGAGGATGAATCATTTCAACTGGCATGGGGAGAATGAAGGGGCTGGAAGACGTGACAGAGATTGGCACGTGGGCACCACTGTGGTCACTGGGCATGGTGGAAAGTGCATTGAGGTCTGAAGGATGAAGTGCAAGAGGAGAGCGCAAGTCAACAAGGATGTGATTATCGAAACACCGCAGAGGAAGAAGAAGAAGAAGAAGAGCAGCGTGAATCATGAAGCTCACGACCATAAAAGAGCAACAAGCGTGAGAACGGAAACAAAGCAGCAAGCTGGAGGAGAACAAAACTCAACCATAAGCAGCTCTTGGTGGTCAAACAACGGGCAGAGCGGAGGGCTGGCCCACCGGGGTCAGTCCTTCTGTTGCCCAACACTGCCTGAGGGGTTGCCGGTCCATGGCAGGACTGAATCAGTGCCACCCGAGGTCACCCCAACCTGTGCCCCAGGAATTCAAATGAGTCACCATGAGGGAGTCACCGTCATCCCCAAGTGCCCTGACTCGCGTGGTCGGTTTTCTGGGGGTCACTGCTGGCTCAACACCTTATGGCACATTGTTTGTTTGTGTAAGAATGGAAATCACGCCATCTCTGGAATGTGTAAGCCCACCAGTACAGACAAAGAGAGAGGAGACCCCAGCACTGGCATCATGCGTGGCAGAGATTCAGTCCGGAGATGACAGAGTGGGCCAAGATGTGGTCCTGGAATGCCACAGCAGCTGTGGTCCTGGGCTACTACTATGTGCCCCTGATGGACCCTCTGGCCTGCCTTATTACGTGCCTTGTTTTTGGTGGCTTGTCGCAAGTCAGTGCCAGGCTTTCCACATCACAGTGCCAAGGCCAAGTAGACAATGTGATGGTGAGGACACCATTGGACCATTTGATTCAAGAGAGAGCAGGACATGAAACTCCAGAACTGGCACCCCTGGAGGGTACAGGGCAGGGCAGGCCATGTTAATGAAACATGGATGGTACCAGCGTTGATGCCACTGCCACCTCGCAGCTCCAGGAGATCCACGTTTTCTTGTTTTTCATCTTACTGACGTTCAAGTTGACCTGTGACTGTAAACTGACCCCGTGTATGTGTGTGTGTGTGTGTGTGTGTGTGTGTGCGTTGGTGGGTCCTCACACCCAGTAATGCCAGGATGGCTGTGGGAGGAGCTCCATGAGCTCAAATCAGCCATCATAACAAAATGGCCTTTACCCAGCAGGCCATTGTGGTTTGGATGAAGATGTCATGTTGTGTCGTTTTCTAACCCGCTTAATCCAGATTGGGGTCACAGGGGATGGGGGGGCGGGGAGGGGGTGCTGGAGCCAATCCCAGCTAGCACCGGGTCAAGGCAGGAACAAACCCCGGATATGATGCCAGTCTATTGCAGGGCAAACACACACATAGACCAACTTAAAGTCGCCAACTCGCCTGACCTGCATCTCTCTGGACTGCGGGCACAGGGAGAACATGCAAACTCCACACTGGCAGGACGTCGGGACGTGAACCCTGGTGTCTTTACTGTGAGGTACCAGCGCCACCGCTGTGCCACCAGGCTGGATGAAAATGGATTGTTGGCATTAAAAAAATCATGCCAACAAAGGCACAAGCAGTGAGGGTGACTAGCGGCCCCTAAGAGCTCAATGGCCGCTCCTGCCCATCCACTTAGCCCAGTCCAGGATAAGCGAATAGTGGTGGGGCAGAGCAGGGACCATTTGTAGAAGAAGCACCAGCTCCCCAGATGGCACCCTCAGTCTCATGTTCAGGATGTGGGCAGAGCAGGCTTGGCACAGATGGGCACTGGGCCGGGATTTGAACCCAGGACTCTGGAGCTCCAGAACGCTCGCCAACATCTCCAAAGCGTTCAGAGTCTGTTTGCAGGGAAAGGCGCTACACACCATGTCATGTGCACGTCATTTTAATAAAACGCACATCCACGATAGGAGAGAAACCCAAATCTGAACTGGAAATTTAAACTACCAGCTGGCACTCAGGACCACCGGACTGTTCAACTCAGACAGACTCCACCGAACCCCCGTCCCCCCACCTTCATAACCCGCGTATCCAGGCCAGGGTCATGGGGCAGCTGGCGCCCATCCCAGCATCACAGGGCACAAGGCAGCGATGACCCCTGGACAGATGCCAGCCCTTCACAGGATCAAACCACCCAAAATGACTGCTGTGGATGGGTTTACTGATTTGAGCCTGGCATCTTAAACGCAGACTGGCAGACGTATTTTTGGAATTTATTTACCAGGGGAGCAGAAGGGACATCAGCCTGGGAAAGAAACAGCTGATGTGATGTAAAGGTGACAGTGGCTTTAAGATTTGGCAGAGTGGTGGCACTGCTGTCTCACAACGAGGTGATCGAGGTTCACATGCCAGGCATTCCCTGCGTGGAGTTTGCATGTTCTCCCCGTGTCCTCCCACAGTGCAAAGACACGCAGCTGAGCTGGCCCTGTGTGTGTGTGTTTACCCTGCGATGGACTGGCACCTCGCTCCTGCCTTGTGCCCTGACTTTGCCTGGAGAGGCTCAGGATGAATTGGATTTGGATGTCATTATTGTTCTTGTTCAGCCTGATGGGGGACAAGAAGAACATCCTGACGACATGACTTCATGCCCGCTAAGACAGGCAGAAGGAATAGAAAGCCACCGTGTGCCCAGACCTGAAGGGGCTCATCTTCCCCATCATGTCCTTCAGTGACTCTTCTTATTGGTGCCAGTGCTTGGATTGTTTTTTCTATTCACGTCACTTTATTATCTTTGGATTGCTTGGTGGGGTTCAGGATCAGCATTAGGGGCTTCTGGTGTGGGCCACAGGGGTCAGTGCAGTGAGTGGGCATCTGCTGTGGTGAGTGGCACAGGCCTAAAGACATCTGTGTGTGCCGAGCTGGTGAGCCTCTGAGCTCAAAGTGGCAGTACGTGTGGGGCACTATAAAGCAGCGCCATTGAAGTGCAGGTAAACTCCCTCAGAAGTCGTGGCACAGAAGCTGGGGTGGGCGTCACTCGACCCCTTTTTAATGTGACACTTGAGAGTGAAACAAAGTGAAGGTGCGCTGGTGTCACTTTGTGGGGGCACACAGTGCCTGGCAATGCCCAGTCTCATCCATTCACTCCTGCCTCTCACGTTTGTCACCCGCTGTCCCCACATTTGGATTCGGCTGAGCCACCAGCACTCGGGTGCGTCACAAAGGCAGGTGAGCCGAGCGACGTGAGGCCCCATGGCAAAGCGCACCAGCCTGTGACATGGGGAGCGGTGGCACTGACATTCCCGGAAGTGTGCAGGGGTGTGTGCGTGTGTGTGTGTGTGTGTGTGGAACACGTGTACATGCCAGCCGTTACTAGGCGGTGGCATATGAAGGACACATCAAAACAACAGACGAAGCCGTGGTGGCACTGAAGTGGCCTCCTTGTGACTTGTCATCGTTGCGACACAACATGCAGAGTGTGTGTCACTCTGTGTGGAAGGAGTGAGCACGTGTTACAGAGTGTGTGCGTGTGTGCGTGTGTGTTTTTATGTACGAGTTGGAGAGTGAAAGTGGAAGTGCTCGTGTGTAGGAGACGGACGCCTGAGTGTGAAATGCGTCAACCTTTGCCTATCTGACCTTATTAAAGTGCCACAGAGTGTGCCCCGCGTCCTGATGGGCACAGAGATGTGTCAGTCCATGTCCGTGTGTCTTTACGTGGCACCCACGCCTGAACGAGTGTCTCCTGTGTCCCACTAGCTCGGGGTGCACTTGGTTAGGAAACCAAAGGTAATGAAACAGCCACCCTGGCTCTCCTCAGATGACCCAGCGTCACTGGCACAGCTCTCGCTTTCCTCCTCCATGCCCGTCAGCCTCTTCCTTCTTCTCAAACCCAAACCCAAGCCAGCCTTCAGTGTATATAGCGCCTTTAACAACAAGCTCCACCACAAGGCCCTTCACGGCGACTTTAGGTACGCCTCTGGACTGAGAGACCAAAGCACAGGGGGGACGACAAACGGCAGGGGGCGCCTGGCAAGAGCAGAGACGGCGCAGGGCCAGGAGTGGCGGCCGGCGGGTACGTACCGATGACGCAGACCATGGTCTTCTGGCCCATTATCTTGAGGAATGGCGGCGGGTACAGAGTCAGCATGTCACAGCTGTACAGGTCACTGTCATTCTGCTGGAGGCTGGACAGGTGGAAGTTCACGCTGTGGTTGAACACCTCGATTCTGCAGGCCCCCGGCTCCGTCACATTCACCTTGTTCTCAGCGATCAGCACCGAGCAGACCTCCTCCTTCTCCCCTCGGAGCAGCTGCACCTTCAGCTCTTTAGCAGTTGAGTTCTGATAGGAGCATGGCACAAAGGCACTGCTGCCCACTGGCACCACCTTTCGCTGGAACTGGGAAGCCTCTGGAACAGAAGAGCAGCAGCCGAGTGTTATACTGGGCACGGGACCCCCACATTGTCTTTACACAATGCTCACCTACTGCCACTGGGTGCCACACTGGAAATGATTTTAGACCATCGAGCAGACCCTACACCTGCCTGCCCAGCTGTGAAACTTCAAACAATAAGCAGCCATCTTGTGATGCCAAGGTGGCAGGTGACCACATACAGCGCCCGGCTCCATTTGGGAGCACATGCCATCCATCCATCCATTTCTTGGCAACCGGCCATGCAGACGGTGACAGGAGGAAGGCCTCGACCGCGGCTTTCCAGAAAGTTCTGGTGCAGGGGTGTAGGAGTTGGGGGGGCCCCGCCGTTCAGGCTGGGTGAGGGGGGAGCGGTGACTTACCTGTGCAGCAGATGGCTGCCATGACGAGGAGTGCAGGTAGGATCATGGCTGCGGCCAACGGCTCCAGTGCTGTCTCACGCTGTGCTGCGCCGCTCCCAGTGACAGGCACGGCGCCCGCATCGTCTTTATCTCGTGCTCCATGTGACAGGAAGTGCTGAGGTCGGCGAGGGACGGGCTTGACTGCCAGCGCCGAAGCCAAAGCAGAAGGAATCTGCATGGACCTGCCGTGTGCCATCTGGACCACCACCTGGCTGGACAGCAGAAGAGTGGCGGTCAATGGTCAGGGGTGGGCAACTCATCATGGCTCAGTGGCTGCCACCACAAGAGGGTCCAGCCTGTCACCACTCAGCCATCCTCTGGTGTTCCCAATTCCTTTGTTTTGTCTTCTTTCTGCTTGCCCCCCCCCATGGCACTTTTGCCCCAGTGACCTGTGCTGCCCGCTCTGCTGCTTGGCTCTCCTGTCATACCTTTAGCACTCCCACCCTCATTATGAAAGTGAAGTGACGCAGAGGACGCCAGTGGGTGAAGAACTTTCACTTCCCAGGTGGGTGCCCAGCCATTACTGTTGTCTTCAGCAGATGACCATCCCAGAGAGACCCCACCCCACCCCACGTCCTGGTGTGACAGAGCGCCGCTCCCAGTGGTTTGTGCTGCTGGCGCTCCGCCAGCGGTGGTCTGTGTCGAGATGAGATCTGCCAGTGATAACCTAACCACCGCCTCCCACCACAGTCACACCACAGAGGAGAGGAAATGCGCGCCGCTGGCCGCTTCGGTGCGTTGGTCTGACTGGCGCTCGCAGCTTGAAGTGCTCCGCGCTGACACCACCAGCCCACCCGAGGTGCCACTGCGGGCTCAGGGCTGCCACCAGTTACGACTGGGCTTACCGCTTGCCCTGGCACACCGTCCCCCAATTAGTCTCTCTGTGAGGTCTGCAGTGAGCTCCGAGTGACAAACTCCCACCAGACCTCGGGTTTGTGTCGAGTACCATGTCAGCAAAACTGTGGGTTCACTGGGGCAAGGCTGGCACCAACCCCAGACTGGTCTGTCTCAAGCCAGTTCAGGGCTGCCAGGTGAAGTACAGAACTGTGAAAAAATATTTGCCCCTTCCTGGTATCCTCCATTTCTGATCTTCACAGCTTTAGACAAAACGTAAGATGACAGCAAGGAATAAAGTCACCCAAAGTTACTCAGCCAAACCCCCTGACCCTCACCATGACGGTGACGCATCACCAAAAGGTCCCTAGAAGAACACAGAGAGGAGCAGAAGAGCAAGAACAAGAAACAGAGCCACCATCTCCACATGGAACAGGACAGCCTGGCCAAACGAAGCCAGGGCCGCGGCTCCAGAAGAACATCCAGAGACTCCCTGAAAGTCATCTCCACAAGGCTTCTAGAAGAAGAGGAGACCTCGAGCAAAGAAAATTCCAGAAGAGGGGAGGAGAAAAAGGCGCAGAAACGTACCAATCAGGAAAGGGGGCCAGCGCCATTCCTAGGGCTTCATTTTTGAAAGTGAAAGCAGCCTCCTTCCACACTGGCATTTTCACATCGGTTACAAAAGTATTGGCATCGACACTAAAAACGACGAAAACACAACTGGCGTAGTCGTCAGGATACACTGGGCACGCATGCAGGCAGCATGGGCGTCTTTAACTGGGCGCACAGTCTTCTCATTCCAGTCGCGGGGGTCACAGTACCCGACTGGCCGATCTCACCATCGGGCTGCCGCACGATCAGAAGAAGAGGCTTCAGCCGGCTGGCTAGTCGTGTGAATGGCCGCACGAGGTGATCATCAGATTCGTGCAGCCACCGCAGCGAGTGTCCATCGTGCACGTTTAGTCTGAGCCCCCATGGCGTGGCATGCCAACCGGACTGATGGAGCTCCTGCAGTCTGAGCACATCTATGCCTGGCGACTCCAGCGTGCCCTGTGTGGAGTCGCTTGAAGGCCTACAGGTAAGGTCAGGTCAAGTTGGGGAGCCTGCACTGGCACAACACGTTGGCACATCCACTACACGTCGAAACAGCTCGGGATCCCGGTTGGCAACCCCCCAGGCAGACACGCGGTCCAGTCCCACCCTCTATCTGCCGCAGCCAGGTGTTACGTGGGCGGCCACTTGGCCTGGTCCAGCCACTTGGGTCCCCAACAATGAGGGTCCTGTGAGCCGGATCATCCTCGGGTAATGGCCGTAGTGTCGTAACCGACGCTCCCTCACAGTGCAGGTCATGCGCCTCATTCGGGACTCCATGAGCAACACAAAGTCAAACCAGCGGGACCCCAGGACCCTCTGAAGAGACACACGTGAAGGAGTCCAGTCTTCTTCTCAGGTCACTGGATGGCGTCCAATGTCTCACAAACAGGGAGCACCAGAACTCTAAAGACTTGGACCTTCGTCCTTTTGCTGATACCAGGAGCGCCACACACCCCTCAGTGACCTCATGACCCCCCCATTGCTCTCCCAATCCGCCTGCTGACTTCATAGGAAGAGTCACCAGAGTCACATGATTGTCACTGCTGAGGTCAGTAAATCTCTCAATGACGAGGTGACACTCTCTCTGCAGACAGACACACTGCTGATGGCCGAGCCCAAGAGGTCATTAAAGGTCTGATCTTTGGTTTTTATCAGGACCCTCACTCAGTCTCTCGAGACCCCCGATCAGAGCCTCCATTGACTCCATGAAGATCACAGCATCGTCAAGATCCGTGAATCTTTCTTCACCAACAGATGCCCCCCCAGCCGCTGGACCCCACGACCTTGCCCACCACCCAGTCCATGCCAGCATTGCACAGAGTAGGAGCAGAACACACCACTGGTGAACTCCAGAATCAACTGGGAACAACGCAGAGGTCCTGCCTCCACTCTGCACAGCACTCCCAGTACCAGTGGACAGGCCGGCCATGATACCCAGCCACCTCGAGGGGATCCAGCGAACCCTCAGGACGTCCCACAGGGCGGCTCGATCAACTGAGTTGAATGCTTTGTGAAAATCGACAAAGGCTGCAAAGAAACTCTGATGCTGTTCACGTTTGCGCTCCATGAGAACCCTCAGTGCCAGGATGTGGTCGATGGTCGACTTCTTAGGTGTAAAACCAGACTGCTCCGGTCGCTGGTAGGTGATCACGGATCCTGTTATCCTGCAGGTTAGCAACACAACAAGCGCCATGCGTTCTTTTATGTCTGCATAAAGTCTTCTTCTGTGAAGGGTGACCAGTCAGGGCTTGAGACGTTATAAAGAGCAGGATCCAATCAGGGACGAGCCTCACAATAACCACGAACCAATCAGAGTCTGATGCCGTCTGCGTTTTCGCCCGTCCACGCTGAAATGGCGTCTGGTCGTTTTAAAAACTTTTGGATTTTAGTTGTTTGAAAACCGCCGTTGCAGTGAGGGGCGAAGACGAGAATGGAGACAAATGTCTTCAGCAGTGAGGACGGGGCCTACGGCTCTGCAACTTATCTGAAGGTTTGGAACTTCCCAGGCTGGCCTGCCAAAAGGACCTCAAGAGCACATCGAGAAGTAATTCATGGAGTCCCAGAGGAGACCTGCAGGGTTCAGGGCTCCATGACCAATGGGATCCATGCGAGAGCAGCAAGGTGGGAATCTCCAATGGCCGAGAGGAACATCAGTGCTCACATTTGCAAAGAATCGGCTGGACAATCCCAAAGTGGGAACTGTGATGCCCAGGGTGCCCGCAGCTGGCATGACTGCCCATGAACCCGGGACACTGATAGTCCTGAAACTGAGATGGGCACATAAGAGTAGGAGTCGATGTGAAATGCCCAATAAAATGAATAGAAAAGCTCATAAACAACCCATAATGAACACCAGGGCTTTGTGAGGAAGCTAAAGGCCAATAAATAACATCAATAAAAAAGCAATGAAACCAAGAATAAAGTGAGACCCCCGGTACCACCTTTAACGTCCTCTGTCCAGGGCTCTCCCTCCCATCTGACAGATATGCATTAGCGGGGCCGAGACCCCATTGAAAGTGATCCTCCGACCCCCGACATCCCTCAACATCCACCGAGATGCGCCAAAGCCCCCCTAAGAGCCCCAGTCATGCCAGCTCTCCAACCCTGCAACGCCCCTCAAGCCCCCTGACCGCTTTATCACCTTCTCGTTCTCAGTGGCTCCCAGCTGATTCTGTCCTCTCTTTTCCTTCATCGTTCCTCCTCGGTTTCCTTTCCTTTTCTCGTTTATTTTTTTTCTCTCTCTTCATCTCAGGCCACCTTTACACTCCTGAGGGTGCAGCGCGCTGATCGCAATCCACGCAACGGCGACGTGCAACAGCTGAGCTGATCGAATAGTCGCTGAACGCTGCACACTTTTACTTTTATTTTAATAACTGGACCTTCTCTTGTGCTGCTGTGTCTTTATGGAGACCCAAACTGCACCCGGGACTCCAGATGAGGCCTCACCAGAGTGTTAGAAAGCCTGAGCAGAACCTCCTGGGACACGTCAAGGCGCTATATGACCTGACAGTCTGTGAGCCTTCTTAATGGCTATAGATCAACTATTAGTGACTTCTATCTATCTATCTATCTATCTATCTATCTAT
>JANRMT010062814.1:1538017-1553362 GCA_026402145.1 Polypterus bichir lapradei
TCTATCTATCTATCTATCTATCTATCTATCTATTATATAGTGCCTTTCCTATCTATCTATCTATCTATCTATCTATCTATCTATCTATCTATTATATAGTGCCTTTCACTCACTCTATCTATCATCTATCTAGTGCTGTTATGTCCTTTTTGTAGCCAGGAGACCCAAACTGCCCCCAGGACTCCAGATGAGGCCTCACCAGAGTGTTAGAAAGCCTGAGCAGAACCTCCTGTGACTTGTACTCCACACATCAAGGCGCTATATGACCTGACAGTCTCTTAGCCTTCTTAATGACTATAGATCAACTATTAGTGAGATCTATCTATCTATCTATTATATAGTGCCTTTTACTCTATCTATCTATCTATCTTGTGCTGCTGTGTCTTTATGGAGACCCAAACTGCACCCGGGACTCCAGATGAGGCCTCACCAGAGTGTTAGAAAGCTGGAGCAGAACCTCCTGGGACACGTCAAGGCGCTATATAACCTGACATTCTGTTAGTCTTCTTAATGGCTTCTGAACACTGGAAGTCGATAGCTTAGAGTCCACTATGACTCCTAAATCTTCTCATAAGGTGGACTCTCGATGTTCAGACCCCCCATTGTGTATTCAAACCTCACATTTTGACTTCCTATGTGTAATTCTTTACATTTACTGACATTAAATTTCATCTGCCACAAATCTGCCCAAGCCTGTCTGCTGTCCAAGTCCTTCTGTGATGATATAACGGATTCCAAATTATCTGCTGATCCCCAATCTTGGTATCATCTGTGAACTTCACCAGCTTGTTCCTTATATTCCTATCTAAATCATTTATATTTATTAAAAATAGCAGCGGCCCCTCACTGCCCCCTGCTGGTCACCACACTTTACATCACCCAATTCTGATGAGGTTCTTCACACCATCACCCTCTGCTTCCTGTGTCTGAGCCAATTCTGCACCCGTTCACAATCCCCACCAGACCAGAGACCACCAAGACAAAGAGCCCCCCGCTAGTCCAAGTATATCAGATGTCTAGTCGCCAAACAAACTGCTGCCCCCCACCAGGCTATATTGGTGTTACTTTGCCACACTCCTTGTGCCCTGCTTGTTCTTTGGCCATATTACCCATAATGCATTGATACCTTTCTCTCCTGCCTGCTCTGGTACCCTGTAGGGGGCACATTGAACTACAATGGCAGTCACCCCTGACGGTAAACATATCAGAGCTTTAGGTGGGATTTGAGTTTACATAGTAAAGGGTCTGAAAGTGGGACCCCAGTGTGACAAATCACCAAGACAACATTTCACCTCTGACAAGTTAACGGGGGTCTGCCACTCAGGCCTTGTCCACTAGTGACCACCACTACAAAGCCCACTCATTCACAACGGGACACTAAGCTCAGCAGGACACCCAGAGAGTGAGGTCTTCAACGAGCCCACCATCAAACTTCATAAAGACCAAACAGAGATGTCCAGGGCCATTGCGTGGGCACCGCATGTGATTTGTGGCCACCTGAGGAGCATCAGGACACACGGAGAGCTGAGGAACTTCATGAATGAAGAATAAGCAGGCAGGTCTTCGGATTGTCGTGTTGCTCTGATAACACACTGTGGACAAATCTCGACGTTTGCTCATCGAATGAAAGTCTCAGATCCCCTTTGCTGAGGTGTTTAGTGGCTCTTGTGTGGTGACGCCAGTGTGACGTGACATTGGCTCTTGTTGTTTATGCGTTGGCACTCTCTGCCCCTCAGCGTGATGTTTGAAACACCGACTGTGTGACAGCCGTTGTCAGCCACCACTGAGTTATTCAGAATCCTCTCCATGACATCAATAATCAAAAACTTTGGGTGCTGTGCCAAGGGGGTGCATTTGCCAGTTTAGTTTGTCTTCAACTGAGGTTGGCAGCAGGCACTGATGGCACATCACTGTACCCACCACACAACGTACCACCTGCATTGGGACCTGAGTGTGGAGCAGTGGGAGGTTTAGTTTATGGCAGCTGGAGTGCCAGTCCTGCCAGTAAGCCCAGGTTGCCCCTGTAGGTGGGAGGACCTCCTTGTAGGGCTGGACGCAGATTAACGTCAGTGGCAGGTTAAGAGCCCAGCCGAGTGGAGTCACTCCTGGGGTTTACGGGATTTGAACTGGAAACCTTCTGATTGCCAGCGCAGACCCCTAACCTCAGAGCCGCCACTCCACCCGCATTAAGCCCAATGAAAGATGTCCGTCATACGAAGATGGTGTGTTACAGGGGTCCTCGGCCCACCGTGACACTCGTATTATCTGTCACTTATCCCACGTGGTTCAGAGTAACGGCCATGGAAACGTTAGAATGCTGATCTGAAGACCTGAACAGCAGCAAACAGAATGAAAAGCAAACCAAAGGCCGTAAGTGACACGTCAGACACCCCCTCGTGCGCTCAGAGACCCCTCAGACGGGCGCACTTGTGACACAACACTGCTGAATAAAACAGACAGACGAGCGCATCGCCGGACTTCACGTCTGTTCCAATGACTCCTACTGCTCTTTGTGTCCGTGTTGGAATCCGCATGAAAGACCCCCAGGGGTCTTCACTTGGGAGTTTCACCAAGGGATGCTACCACACTGTCCACTAACTAACCAGTCGCTCCGCTCCCAGTTCACAGTGTCCAGTTCTGGAACTGGAGAGCCAGCTGTGTACTTTATCTGAGCTCAGCACAGAACATCACAAGGACGAGGACGAGGACAATGACAGGCCACTTAGGCCAACAAAGCTCACGAAGTGCCGTCCACCTGGAGGGTCCAAATAACAGCAAGGTGAGCTTGAAAGGTCCTCCTGTCCACCTACTGGTCACTTATTCCAGGTGTCTGTGGATCTCTTCCTGATGTTTATGTGACATTCACCCTTCACAAGTGTCCAGCTGTGTCCCCGTGTCCTTGATGACCTCATTTTAAAGTCACCGTCTCGATCCACTGGGCTATCCCCCTTCATCATTTTAAACTCTTCATCGCTGTAAAGTCTCGGCTCTTTTAATCTTCGTCACTCGTCCCCTGTAGCCCCGGACTCAGCCTCATTGGACTTTTTCTTGTGCTGTTGTGTCCTTTTTGGAGGCCTGGAGACCCAAACTGCCCACAGGTCTCCTTCATCACGTGTGACTTGGCTCTGCCCTTACCAGTATACCAATGTACCAGTATACCAGTATACAGTGTGACATCTCACTCATAACTCTTCATCAAACGTTGTGGATATTTTGAGAAACTCGAGCTTAGCTGCAGAACATAATTTGGATCAACTAATACTAGTAGGCTGTGGTGGGCTGGCACCCTGCCCGGGGTTTGTTTCCTGCCTTGCACCCTGTGTTGGCTGGGATTGGCTCCAGCGGACCCCGGTGACCCTGTAGTTAGGATATAGCAGGTTGGATACTGGATGGATGGATGGATGGATAATACAAGTAGGGAGTTGTAAAAGCTCAGCCATTATGGGTACAGTGAGAAGTCAGGCAGAGTGGCACCTTTTATTGTCATCTTTTTAGTTTGCCAATCCAAGGTGCCATCCTGCTTGACGTCTCACTTCTCACGTGTGCGTGGCAGGCAGCTGAAGGGCCTGAATGAGTGTAATTCCACGCCAGGAATCAGTTTGATCAATCTGGTGTATGTGACAAAAGCCATGCTGACCCTGTCTTGTCCATAGTGCACATGACAACCTTTACTAATCCTGAGGGGAAATTCGGATGCATAGAACGGCAAAGACAGAGACTGGCGGGACAAATAATCCAGCAGATCAATCAATCGATCAATCAATAAAGAAATACAAACAACCAAATGAATGTTGTGCAGACGTGAAGCATATCGGGAGGAACTGCCTGATATCTCGGACGAAGCTCAATGGCCGTTCTCTAGCCACCATGGCGCAGCCCCCGATGTCTCCCTTACCGGACCGTTACTTATAAAGACCCCCATCCCATTTCAGATGTACCCTTCCTCTCTAAAACAGTCGGCACGCAGCTTCAGTCCCACCTCACGTGTCACAACTCCAGCCTGACGTCACAGAGCAGGCGCCCACCACCTCGGGTGTTAACGGGCCACGGACACGACATTCCGCGGTGTTTGATTTCAGCGCAGCGTCGGCCATTTTATTTTACTGCACAGGCTGGACCTCGGGGGGCTCTGAGGCACTGGGTTACTTCTGATCTATCACATCATTCCCAGTCCATACAGGAATGTGCTGACGGGACTCCAGTTAAATATGGTGTCCTGCAAGGCTCAGCTCTCAGACCGCACCGCTTTCACTTGGCACAAACTCTCCTTAGAGACCATCCATCCATCCAACCCGCTATATCTTAACTACAGGGTCACGGGGGTCTGCTGGAGCCAACACAGGGCACAAGGCAGGAAACTAACCCCGGGCAGGGCGCCAGCCATCCACAGGGCAAGGGCACACACACACCCACTTGGGACAATTTAGGACCACCAGTGCACCTAACCTACATGCCATGCAGACATGGGCAGAACATGCAAACTCCACGCAGGGAGGACCCGGGAAGCAAACCGTTAAGGGTCTCCTAACTGCGAGGCAGCAGCGCTACCCACTGCGCCACCGTGCTGCCCCCTTAGAGAGCATCACCTTCACTGTCACTCGTACGCAGATGACACCCAGTTAGACCGCTCTTTTAGACCACCTGACGTCCTTGATTAGATGTGTTAGTGAATTGAAGGAGTGGGTGGGCGAGAACAGAAAACACAGAAATAATGGCGGGAATGATGAGACAGTAACGACATTCTGTCACCTTTAACTCAGCTGGTGTCACCGTTAGTGTCACTGAATCGGCCCCTAATCTCAGTGTGACCTTTGACACTCGCATGTCATTACAAAACTGGCCCAAACAGGTTTCTCTCCATGTGAAGATAAAGGACGCTAACGAAGCGATCTCCTGCATTTGACTCTCATAGGACTGACGTTCACTGGCTGCTCAAATCCAGTTCATTCAAAATGCTGCTGCTGGGACCATTACATGAACCATAACCCCTGTCCTCGCGTCGTCACACTGGCTCCCGGGTACGTTTAGGGCTGATCACCTATAAAGCCTTAAAAGGCCGAGGCTCTGCTTATCGTGACTTACAAACCTGAGATGGCGGCCTCCTTGTGATCCCTAAGATTAATAAAATAAGAGCAGGACGGGGCGCTGAGGGTGTAGAAAGGCCTGCCAGCTACAATCAGAGGTGCCCCTCAGGCTGCAGACCCTCAGCTTTAGGCTGGCATACCCTGACTAGAGCTGCTGACCGGCACTTCCGTTTGTTAGCCATTTATACAGAAGTGTAAGAATCCCAACATTCACAAACGGTCACCGAGCCTCCTCTCTTCTGTTTCACTTCTCCTCAGTACCTGGAGGTGGCACTTGGTGACAACTGCTCTCCTGTGTAGTGAGAAGTCACCTCAGATAAAGGAGCCTTGGAATCACCAGAGGGAGAAGATTCTCTCCACCAGCACAGACCCCAGTACAGAACGACCAGCAGGGCTGGGTGGCCAGTTGGTCCCCAGGACTGTCACCACGTCTGACTTTCTCTTTTATGATTTTCCTTCTCCTCCATTGTTCAACTGGCCACATGGACAGTGTGACCACTGAGC
This sequence comes from Polypterus bichir lapradei, assembly GCA_026402145.1. Classification (NCBI taxonomy): domain Eukaryota; kingdom Metazoa; phylum Chordata; class Cladistia; order Polypteriformes; family Polypteridae; genus Polypterus; species Polypterus bichir. The sequence goes on from JANRMT010062814.1 coordinate 1,543,606, forward strand.
CCCAAGTCTCACCTACAATGTTACCCAACACAGTCCCGGGTTCAAATAAAGGATTGTTTTTCACAATAATAAACCAGCAAGCGTTCAAAAGCAGCCGACCCCAGCTATGCTCTCTGTGTCTGTCTGTCTGTCTCTTCTTCCTCTCCTTCCACTCCTCCTCTTGAGTGCCACCCACTGCCCCCTGACTATCACTCATCCAGGTGAGGCGGTGGGCTCCTGTTAAACAGAACCCAGGATGTTCTCTTGGAAGCACTTCAGGGTTGTGTGGAAACGGGGAGGTCTCACAGCGCCCTCTAATGGCACCCAGGGACTCTGACAGAGCTGCACTTCTGGACTTCAACTCCCATGTAGCCCTGGGGGTGTCCAAACTGGGAGGCCTCAGGAGGACCCCCGCCACCTGTCGTGTTGGGGATGTAACTGCTCCTGGGCCCCGGCTTCCACTGGTCCATCCTTTATAATTCTCTGGCCAGCCAAGAAGTCATTGTCCCTTCCAGCCCTCATACCCGTCTGTCCTTCATGGCACTTTGAGGAGACTCGGTTGGTTCCCATTTCTGTGTATTCAGTCCCTCCTCGTCCTCTGTGTGATTTAACACGTTGGTATTTTGTGTGTGCCACTTCTTATTTAGTAATTACTCGTACAGAGCAGGCACTACACAAGAAATAAGTTGTATTGTGTTGTAAAATATGAAAAAACAGAGGATATTAGGTGGGGGCAAAAGCGCCACAACCTATGGAAATCACAGCCAGCACCGGGCAGGGCGAGGACGTGCAGGCTGCGAGGACCAGGCCAACAGTCTGAACTCGGTGCAGCTGCAGGGCAGAAGCGCTAACTGCTGTGCCACCCTCTACATCAAGTGTGTGAGTGTGCATGTGTGTATGTGTGGGTCAGAGTTGGGTCCTGCCTTGTGCCCGATGCCGCAGGGTCAGGCTCCATACACTCAAAGCCCGGACTGGAGGATGCCGAGTGTGTAATAATCAATGACGTGACCTCCTTATGGGGGTCCCAAGAGAGGTGAAAGGGGCTGCTGGGTTGGCCGTTCCTTCATTTGTGAACACAGAAGCTCTAAGCTGGCGGTACACCAACCTCCCAGTGGATGAGCTGCACCTGGCAAACCTGCAGCAGCCGCCCGCGCCCTCCCACGCGCCCGACTTCCGCTCCTTTGTGTTTGGATGAGCGAAAGGAAGTGAGGAGCAGACGGCGGCTTGTTGACAAGCAGATCAGCCCCACTTTCTGTGTGTCACCAGTGGGTCATGGAAAAAATCGAGACTCACGGAAAGAGGACGAGCTCCTGGAAAGTCACCCCAAAACCAAAACAGGCACACATGCCAGCCGGCAAGAGGGGGGGACAGGAAGGCACACATGTCACTCAGAGAGTGTGCGGCTCACCTCGTGAAGAGTGTGTACATTGACCTCTGTGTGTGTGGGCGTGGCAGTGAGGCCAGCTGAGAGTGTGTGCGTGTAACAGAATGTGCCCGCACTAACACAATAAAAGTGGGCCACCGTGCTGCGGTCACGTAAATTGTTTCCTAAAGTGTCAAAGCAGTCAACAGGAAGTCCTCACAGCTGCCTCTGTGTGTGTGTGTGTGTGTGTGTGTGTGGCAGTTCATGCCTTCCTCCACTAGAAGGTGCTCTGCACAGCTCTTCTCAGCACAGACGAGTACCCCCCTTCCAGATGTGCCCCCGGCCTCCCACATTCATCACCCACTCGTGGCAGAAGCCATCGATCTTACAGGTGGTCCCACTGGAGCAGTCCTGCATGTGACATTACAGGGTGGCAGAGGTGCCCAAGCAGAAAGCTACTGCCAACAGTGGGCGCACTCAGACACACCACTGAACGTACGGTGTACCCAGACATGACCCATTCACACACTGGAAGAACCTGGCAGCTTGTTTTTGCCATTTGTGCCCTTCATGTGGAGTCATGTGGTCACCATGTAAGGCGCTATATCAGTGCTTGTGCCCTCAAGGATGGCAGAGCTGAGAAGGACTTTGAGGACTTGCAGGACTTGCTCTTCGAAATGTTAAGTGGACAGTCGGACTCTGCTGCGAAAAAGTCTGTGCCCCCTTCCTGACGGCCGCTGCTTTTGCACTTTTTCCACGACGAACGGCCTCAGACTTTTACTTAAAATGCAAAATTAGAAAAGAGAACCTCAGTGAACACACAATGGAGTTTTACATGTCAGGACGTTGTTTTTTCAAAAAGCCCCCTTTTTCCACTGTGAAAAAGTCAGTGCCCCCATCGTTGGATGCAGCAATAATCACAACTAGACACCTGCCTGCCATCATTCGACCCCAGTCTTGAAGGTCATGGGGGTCCCATGCTAATTTAGGTATGTTGTGACTTGCTGAGTGATTGTGTAGGTAGGGGTCCCCAGTGCACTGCTTTGCCCGGGGGCTTGTAATGCTGTTAAGACAGCCCTGGTGCCAGTCCTGCCACCAACCCCCAGGTTTTCCCTGTAAGCTGAAGGACCAGGGTGGCTGCAGGTTGACGTCATACCCAAGGCGGAGCAGCTGCAGGTTAAGGACCCGATGGAGTGGAATCACTTCTGACATTATGGGATTTGAATTGGCAGCCTTCTGATGGCTGCGCAGAGCCTCAGAGCCACCACTCTGTCCTCTCACTGCTGGCACGGACTGGTTTGCAAACAGCAGATTGGGATCCAGTTTTCTGACCGTTATGATATGAAAATACGACTGCATGTCCGAACTTCTTTTCTTTAATATCAATTTTTCTCTATTTTTGTGTGAAAAAAATGTGCTTTGACATTTTACTAAAGATTTTCAAAACACCGATATTTGTTCTGAATAATTACAGAGAACTCGCTGCCCTATGAAGCAGATTTCGTCAGACAACCGCCATCGAAGGTCTCTGAACTGCAGACTCGAACTCGTCAAGGAAAGCAAGAAGAGCTGAGCTGAGAGGTGCTGCGCTCTTCTGGTTACGCCTGATCGGAGCTGCGAGCTACAGACGCCGTGCCCACACTCCGAGAGAGACTCACATAGAAGAACTGACTATCAATTCATCGCGGGCGATTGGCAAAGCTGCCTTCGCTGTTGACAGACGGAGGGACGCCGCGATTGTGACGTAGCTGACGTCATTTACCCGCGCAGTTTTTAAAGATGTCCGTACGAAGCCCAAGTGAGTGATCGGAGTGCAGCCTCGAATTCGGATCAGGTGAACGGACAATCCAGCAGACCCCCCGTGACCCTGTAGTTAGGATATAGCGGGTTGGATGCATGAACAGACTTAAAGATCATATAAAGGAAAAGGTAAGATCATCTTTCTAAATTTACGACTGAAATCGGAAGCCTTGAAGAGGCTCCTGTAAACGTAACCAAGAGAGCGGAGCAGTTTGAACAAAATGCGGGGTGAACTTGAAGAGGTGAGTGACGGGTCGATACCCTTAGTGTCAAACGAAGCAAAGAAAAGGCAAAGAGCGACATTCGCATCTAAAGCTAAAACTTAGAATGAATTTAGTCCAATGCCGGGTTTATACTTCATGTGACGTGACGCGACGAGACGAGCGTTCCTGCAGACACAAGCTGTGTGCTGTTTGCGTAAATCTGGAAGATTCCACCAGGTGGCAGTGCGAGATTTCATCACAGTGATAACAGGTTTGGCTTCGCTGTGTTGTGAATTGCCGTAAACATCCATTAAATTCCCAGGACACCCTGCCACAATATCTCTGAAAAGGATGGACATTTAATGAGTGCATCCAGCAATCCAGGGATGCGCCCGTTCCAGCCGGCATCGGGTGCGAGGAAGAAACAAAATCCCTGGATGGGGCATCAGCTCATCGCAAGGTGAATCACAAGCACACACACACACACTGGCGTGATGTTAGCGTTACCAAATCCACAGACCTGCATGTCTTTGGGAAGAAACCGGAGCCCATTATGGAAAACCACCAGGAAAACATGCAAACTCCAGGCAGGGACCACCTCACTGCAAAGTAACAGCACTGCCACGTGCCGTCCCCACATGTGTCATTATTAACAGTATTCGTTAGTTCAATGAAGTTAGCGATTTATCTGTAAACTGTAATATACATACTTTAATGCATTCCTAATGCAAGTAGAAATCTGAGGAATATCATAAACGTCACGTGTTCTGTGTGTCAATCCCCACCTGCCACTGCTGTGGACCCCACAGGCTCGTAGTGATTAACAATGGGGTCAGTTTGAAGATGACGTTTACGACTTTTAATGACAAAATTAACTACGAGGTTAAAGTGGACATTTCGAGATTTATGCTGAAATTCCCACTTTAATCACATAACAGACCTTTTCATGGAGTCCCTATTGTCGTTTCCATCTTTAGCTCAAATACGCCGCTGTACATTCTGATACTGTTGTGAAGGTGAAAAAAAAAATAAAGACGGCACAGAAGATGGCATGTGAGACCTTTAAAATGTGCCGCTTCATTGCGATTGGGAACATGCGACGCTTGAATATCAAAGCACCACCAATGCATTTGTATGTCGGCATTTCTCTTCACCGCAGCGCGCACGTCCATCTCCTAGGATCCTCAGAGCGGCTTTCTGTCACGTGTGGATAGTAAACCGGGACTCTGACGTCACATTCCGACTTTTAGCACACTGCGCCCCCCCTTGACTTTTTGCTGGTACTGCAACTCACACTCACGTCACGTTCATGTCTGAGGACCCGCGTCAAATGGGAACGCGTGGCAGCCATGATGTCCCGAGCCTGAAGTACAAAGGAGCCCAAAGAGTGAGCACGTGGCTCCATGAAATAAGCACAACATCAACAAGTCAAACGGTCGTGATTGCCATACAGAGAAGCCAGCGTCCCGCAGTAAAAGCACACAATCCAAAGTTAAGGACGCGGCTTGTCACTCGCCTGCCAGCCAACTGCTCCACCTCTCACCTTTCTCATGCTCATCCTCACCCCAGTAGGCATGGAGTTCCAGCCCGAGGGCGATTGACGGTCATTTTGTATTTCTTCCATTTTCTGAATAATCATCACCTTCTCACCGAGCTTCTTGCTGCTGGTCTCGTCGCCCACCCCAGCCTTGTCCCTGACGTCCTCTGACAGCCCTTTGGTGTTGCCCATGGTGGTGGAGAGGAGAGGCTGGAATGGAAGAAACTGATTCTGTGGACAGGTGGGCTTGATACACATCACGAGTTGAGATCAGGAGGATCTGGAATTGATTGATTGATTGATTGTAAGCCAATCAGTGGAAGACAGAAGTCTGGCTGGGTTGTAGTTGATCAGCTCCTTATTTCAGTCAGTCAGTCAGCCATCATCCAACCCGCTATATCCTAACACAGAGTCACGGGGGTCTGCTGGAGCCAATCCCAGCCAGCACAGGGCACACGGCAGGAACAAACCCTGGGCAGGGTGCCAGCCCATCACAGGGCACACATTAGAGACAATTTAGAATCACCAATGCACCTGACCTGCATGTCTTTGGACTGTGGGAGGAAACCCACGCATGGAGGACCCGGGAAGTGAACCCTTAAGGGTCTCCTTACTGCGAGGCACTGCGCCACCGTGCCACCCTTATTTCACTCAATGACATGCAACTCCATTGAGAACTTTGATGTGATGTGTTTTTTTTTTTTTTTTTTGTGGATTTTTGGTGGCTATTCTGTCTCTCCATTTAAATGAATCTTCCATAAACATCAGAGACTCTTCATTTCATTGTAGGAGCAAACGTCCAAATTCAGCAGGGGATCAAATGGTTAACCCGTGTCTGCCAAGACTTGATGAGCATCAAAAGTGTCTTCACCAAGAAGACGTCTTGGACAGGTGACATCAGTTTAATATCACGAGTCACCGAGACCACCGCAGACGCCAACGGACAGACGGACCCCCTGAATAAACGGCCACAAGAAACAGCAGACACTTGAAGTGTGAAATTCTGAAATGCTTGGGATTTGGAAACCACGTTAGAGAAGAAGAGCAGTTTGTGGCTCTCAGTGCAGCGCAGTAACGGCGTCGGGGGGGGGGGGGTCAACTTCACTGCTTTGAGGGTCTGCTTGAAGTCAATAGGTGATCACGTGAGGTCACAGGTGTCACACACATGTCACCCATGGGTGCACAGGAGGCGGTGCTGTTTCTCAGTCGCTGTCACCTGGTCCCTCTGCAGACCCCGCCTCTCAGTGACATCACCAGCAGTCTGATGACATCATCCCCAGTACTCTGACTCCACCCCTTCCTGAGCTCAGCCATATTTCCAGCGCAATTCGCCAAACGTCAGGCAGTTGTCTGTAGGGACCTGTTTGTGTTTTTTTGTCGTCTACGTGGGGTGGTCTTCCTCAAAACTGTGTGTGACTCTCTGGTGTCCTGATTACACGTGAAACGGGACTTCCTCGGCCACACGCGTGTATGACGGAGAGTTCATTACGCCAGCTGGGCCGTCGCCTCACTGCCTGAAGCTCGGACTGTCGGACGCGGGCGCCAAGTCTTCGGACCGCTTTAAACAGGAACTCTGCTCTTCTTGTACCGTCAGGTTTGTTTTCTCTATTTTTGTGTGTTTTGCTAAAACATTTAAAACGAGGACATTAGAACACTCCGGACGAGGAGAGGACATTCAGCCAACAAAGTCAACTGGTCCTGTCCACTTCATCCTGCTAAAAAACATCCAGTCGAGTTTTGAAAGTCCCTAACGTCTTCCTGTCCACCGCCCTACCTGGTCGTTTACTCCGAGTGCCCGTCGCTCTCCCTGTAAAGATGAACTTCTTAACGTTGTGTGACATTCACCTTCACAAGTGTCCAACGGTGTCCCCGTGTTCTCGATGAAGTCATTTTAAAGTCACCATCTTGATCCACTGGACTGATTCCCTTCATCATTTTAAACACTCCAGTCAGTCAGGTCTCCTCTTCATCACTGTGAAGGCTCGGCTCTTTTAATCTTCATCACTCTGTAGCCCCCCATAATTGGCTGAGTTGCTCTTCTCTGGACCTTCTCTTGTGCTGCTGTGTCTTTATGGAGACCCAAACTGCACCCAGGACTCCAGATGAGGTCTCACCAGTGTGTTAGAAAGGAGGAGCAGAACCTCAGTGGACACGTCAAGGCGCTATATAACCTGACAGTCTGTTAATGGCTTCTGTCTGGAAGTCGATAGCTTAGAGTCTCCACTATGACCCCTAAATCCTTCTCATAAGGTGGACTCTCGATGTTCAGACCCCCCATTGTGTATTCAAACCTCACATTTTGACTTCCTATGTGTAATTCTTTACATTTCATCGTCCACAAGCCTGTCTGCTGTCCAAGTCCCTCTGTGATGATATAACGGACTCCAAATTATCTGCTAATCCACCTCTCTTGGTATCGACCTAATGAATCCTTTGGTCACTTTGGTTGACCGTCTGTCTCGGGTTAACGACTGGCTCACCTGCACTTGAATTCAGGACAGACTGAGGTGCCAATTGTTGCTCCTCCTCTTCTTCATTCTGAGGTCAGTTTAAAATGATCTTCTGTCTGTCCTGTTATGAAGTTGAGTCTACGTAACCTTGGGGTTATTTCTGACCAGTCCCTGACGCTTGATGAATATGTAAGGTCAGTCAGCCACTGGTGTTTCTTTCAATCTCTCAAAACTAAGAAACGTTGTTTCGGAATCAGAACTGGAGATGCTTGTTCATTCTGTTACTTCCTCACGGCTCGATTACCATGACGCTCTCTTTACGGGTTTACAAGTCGTCTCTCACGCCTTCTGTTAGTTCAAGATGCGGCTGCCAGGCTCCTGTCTGGTGATCATATCATCTCCATTCTGCACACGCTGCACTGGCTCATCTTAAAGTTTTGGTGCTTTACTTTCGGAGCTTTGCATGGACGAGCCCCTGAGGACCTAACCAGCCTGGGCACACATCTCACATCTGGGCAGCAGGGCCTTCTCGTTGTCCCCCGCACTCGGCCTTTCAGTCTGTGGCACCGAGACTATGGAGCAGCCTTCCTTGTGGTCTGCGTGGAGTCGACTCTGCTGATTCTTTTAAAACAACAACTAAAACATTTCTTTTTAAACAGCCTTTTAATCAGTGCTGAGTGGTTCCAGTTTGTTTCTTTACTGTTTTTATTGGTTTTGTTCATTTTTTGTTTTAACTGTTTGTATTTGTGCTGGATTTGCTGTTCGGCGCTCTGTGTCCTTTTGTCTGTGAGGGGCGCTATATAAATGAAACTGCTACTACTGTCATCAGCAGACGTCACCAGCTTGGTCCTCATATTCCTATCTAAATCATTTCTATTTATTAAAAATAGCAGCAGCCCCCTCACTGCCCCCTGCTGGTCACCACTCTGAACATCACCCAAGTCTGAGGAGGTTCCTCTCACCCTCATCACCCTCTGCTTCATCCTGTGTCTGAGCCAATTCTGCACCCATCCACACCCTGACCTGCCACTTGTTTTAGTTTGATGCCCACCCTCTCAGGTGGCACCTTATCAAATGCTTTCTGAAAGTCCTCATCACTAATCTCATCTCCTCCACTCTCCTCGTATCCTTTTGCTCTTCCTCATAGAATTCCAGCCTGTTAGAAGAGGGAGGTCGTGTTTTACTGACCCCACACTGACTGTTCTTAATCATGTGGCGTGTGACATGTGGCGTGTGTTATGTGATTCGTGCGTTTCGTAGCTGAACACGTGTCACACTGCTGGTGCCTCGGCCGGCCTACGGAGCAAACCAAACGCTGCAGGACTTTGTGAGACAAGCGCAGCCACCAGCTAGTGAGGTGTGTCCCTGTCATTGCCTGGTGTCACCATCTCATGCCTTCTTGCTTGTCCTGTGCCCACCACACCTCACATGCTGGACGTTTGTGTTTCAGTTTGTTTCGGCCCTGGCCTGCTGGGTGTGAAGTTATTTAAGCAGAACTGCTATGGTTACGGAGGGTGTGAGCTGCGCCATCGTCGCCCACTCAGCCTCTTGACTCTCCAGATGTGCTTTTGCAGGCCGCAGGCTGTCACGGCTTTGCCCAACTGCATTTCAGCCTTTCAGTTTTTTTTAGGGCTTTGGAGGTCCTGCCAATGCTTTCTCAGTTATGTGCAGCATTTTGTGGGGTGCCAATACCAGGAGACCTCATATGGGGGACTGTACACAGAACTCTGCCAGCTTAGTAAGACCTGAACAAAAAGACAAGGTGACAAAACACTTAAAGTCTCTCTGAGGCCACCCAGCACGGCCCCCTGTGCCTGACCACTGGCAGGGCGGCTTCTCCACTTACTCCCCCAAAGCCTGCCACAGCACAGACGAGGCGTAACTAGTTATTGGCACCAGTCGAGGGTCTGCCGCCATCTTGTGGCCCTGCAGTCCTAGTCCTGGGCTGGCACTCCTCCCCTTATAACACCACACCCAACTAGGGGTCTTCATCTTTATTTACTTCGGGCACATAAAAACCTCCACTGAGTCATTTCATGAGGAAAGGAAGGCCTGTGTCCCACCCACGTCCCACCCAGCAGAGCCAGGCAGAGTCTCCCTGTGAGACCTTCACTTGACCGGCTCCATTTGCTCATAAGAATGTGTGAACAACTGTGATGAGACGAGGCCATTCAGTCCACGGTGACTCGTCCCTCTCTGTCCACCTCATCTCTAATCGGCTCTTTCTCTTGTGCTGCTTTGTCTTTTTTAAGCGTGCGGGACTCCTGGTGAGGCCACCAGTGTGTCACTTGTCACTGAACTGAAGCAGAACCTCCCTTGACTCGCACTTCACACCTCGGGGTTACCATCTACTGTGTCATAAAATGCTAAGGCCTCTGTGTGTGTGTGTGTGTGTGTGTGTGTGTGTGTGTGTGTGTGTGTGTGT